>JAQNBH010000018.1:24152153-24324653 GCA_028752905.1 Cladorhizidae sp. MBARI D1340-BT2
TAATAATACACAACGGTGATAACGATGCAACATCAACATCATTGGAACTTACCTGTATACTTATTTCTATTAAAGTTTTCAAGTCTTTTTCCGTCTCTTAAAGTTTTTTTCAAAAAAGAATACAGAAACTGCAATACTCCAGTAGTAATAGTAATAATAATAATAATAATAACAATAATAATAATAATAATAATAATAATAATAATAATAATAATAATAATAATAATAATAATAAATAGCAAACATAACATACCAAGTTCATTAAACTTATTAACACATGCTATATAGTTATACAATAATCAATTATAAAAATACCAAAATAATAACTAATTAACAATAAATACATAAATAAATAATTAAAAGCCAACAAGTTCAACTCCCGACCGACCCCAAAACAGACAAGGCATTCCCCCGCTGGACTGCCACCGAGAGTAGGCCTTGGCGGATTATGCTCGAATTTCTGCCTATTTTTCGTTCTTTTTATGCTCCTAATATTCTCCTATTTTTCTTTTCATTCTACTCTGATTGGTGTTGATACCTATTTTTCTTTCCTCTTACGAAATTATGCTCCTAATATTCACCTATTTTTCTTTTCAATAGACCTCTTTTTCTCAATTATGCTTTGACAAACAATTGTTACATCATTTAAAAAGAGAATATAGGCAATCAAGGATTCAAGATTCGAGACTTTAATAGTTACAATTATCTATAGACTATAGTTGTACTGTAACATAACAGAAAGTTGTAAGTAATCCTCCAAAGAAGTTTCTTGCTTCGTAGAAAAGGTATTGCTCAAAATTGAGAATACACGTTCAGCTGCAGCTGACGAAGGCTGCACCAATAAGATTAATCTACACGTGTGAGACCAGTTAGGCAATCTACCATTCTCCTCATGGCACTTCCACCACTCAATGGGGTCTACACTATCCGAAACATCCTCAGTTGCTGCAAGATATTCAGGTAACTCAGACTTTAAGCCATTAATCACTTCTGTGTATATACAAGAATGGGAAGACAGTAAGTGAATCAATAACAACAACAGTTGGCTTGAGTTCATTCACTTTTGAAGGTGAAAGGTAACGTGCTGCCTTAAAGGCAAGTACAATAGGCCTGAGATCTCTCTCAAACTTCTCCATGAAGTACGAGTAGGCAGGGACACAACAAGCTTGGCATAAGCTATCAGTTGGCACTCACGTGTAGAATTTCCTCCTGACAGATGCTTAGAGACTGCAGCCACATTTGGATAGTATTGTGACGAGACATGAGAATACAGAAGACTTAAATCGCTGATAGGCAACTAACACTAATGGCCCATCACCTTCCAATGAGTATGTTGCCTTGACGAACGGTTCCATTGCATCTACTGTTATAGCTAGCTCCATTTTCAGTTTCCTACATGCTGCTTGATCGTCAATGATTTAGTAGTTTTCCAGTTGCACATGGAGGTAAATCACTGCCATGCAGGAAATCAGGCACATCTTCAAACATGTCATGCAATTTGTGGATAACTTCAAACTTACTCCACCATCTGGTTGCTGAATAGGTTGGAGTGGACAATCCAGTCTGTGTCTTCCATGCAAGCCTTGACTTCGGACTGCGAGTGAACTAGCTTATCCAAGCCTTTATGGACACATCTAAGATAGGTGTTTTCATTCTTTCTCCAGACACATCTAAGATAGGTGTTTTCATTCTTTCTCCAACATGATCCAGAGTGTGCAAAAAAACAGCCGATATCCTATATATCACAGATATGGTCCTCATTGCCACATCATTCACTGATGAACGGTCCCTCATTGCTGCTATAATCAAATTAAAATAAATTGACAGCTCAGTTGACAAAGCAGTTATTAGTTGCCGAGCACATTCTTCTCCAGTTGATGGATTTAGCTAAAAGCATCAGCCGACAAACACGCTGCTTGATAGCCCACTCTTTATCTATGTAATGTAGAACAATCACAAAGGCCTCACACACATGGGTCGTTCCATCAAAAATGATTGCTACATGTCTTGCTACATGTCTCCCGCAAATATCTTGTTTCAGTTGACTGATTTCATCATGCAAGAAGATGAATGGTATCAGACGACGAAGGTGTGATGAATCAGATAGGGAAAATGCATTTTCTTCAAGTAGGTCCCTAAAGGCGTCTAACTTGCTGAGAGGAACACCTGCTTTTAGTAGAGCAGTCACTACATTCACTCTGTACATACGGGTAGAATCGGGTAATGTTTCACCTGATGGATGAACTTCTTTATCAAATTGCCGGAGTGACCTCATTAAGCCCAATTGACGCTTTTCTTTCGATACCAAACGTTCCTTGCCCCTCATATGCTTCAGAGACTTGATGTGAAACTCTAAGGAACTTTTCTTTACAGAGAGTTATTCCCGGCAGCCTGAACAAAACAGTTTGCCATTGCTCACTGTCAAAGGTTCATTTTTATAAGCCTTCACTCTTTCAGCTGGAGAAACTGACTTAGGATCATTGTTTGTACAGCCTCTTCCTCTCTTCTTTCCTACAGGAGGAAGGTTGATGCCAATCTTCCTTTTTCTGGCTAAGTCTGATGGCTGAGGAGGTTTGAGCTGATCTATAAGATTGGTGACTGGCAACTCTGTGTAGTCTGAGCGGTACTTTCATTGATGTCACACACATTGTCAGTGTCACCATCTAGTCCTGCCTCTATTGTCTCAGCTATATACTTCAGCTACAAATAGCTAGCTACAAACTCAACTGTTCAGTACACAATAAAGTAATTAACTGCCAAGCAGACTAACCCTTTACCAGTAGACAATACTTGACTGTTGTGAAATGACCACACCCACCCATATCCGGCATGCTTTTTTATTTAGATGCCGCTAGACTTGGCTAAAGTGTTAAGTGTGTCACAATTTCAATAAGTGAGACTTGAGAGGTGTGGAAAAGCTGTTACTATGATGCATTCAGTCACTCTTATGTCTAATCTAAGAAATCATTTCGATTTCTCCTGAAAGTCTGCCTATTTTTCCTGAAAGTCCAGCATTATTCTCAATTCTCTGAACCACCTATTTTCCCCAAAATTATGCTAGCATAATCCGCCAGGGCCTATCCGAGAGACGCTGAAGGAGGTAGGCATGGGAATTCACCTCCCCAATTCTTTGCTTTATCCTGAGGCTGAGCTCCTTCAGGAAAGCCATCGACCTGTTCCTGATGACCCCCAATGACTCGATGGCCACAGATAATAATAATAATAATAATAATAATAATAATAATAATAATAATAATAATAATAATAATAATAATAATAATAATAATAATAGTAATAATAATAATAATAATAGTAATAATTATAATAATAATATTAACAGTAATAATAATAATAATAACAACAACAACAACAACAACAAATGAGTTAAAAAAATTACTACATGGAAATAAAAAGAACAAGACTTATATAGCAATGCCAGCTACTGCTTCAAGACAAGGTATGAAAGGGAGTGTGTGGAAAACCTTGACATCAAATTTGGGCGGGGGTGTTTTCCAGTGCTCTGTATAGCTACCATAAGAAAATAATATTGTGTAATTTATTTTATTTTTTTAAATTTTTTTATTTTTTTGCATTTTGATTATTAAAACATAAGTGAATATATTTATACATAACTGTATTCATGCACTTGTAAATGCCTTTAACCACGTACAGTTAGAGATAATTTTTTGGGGGGTGATTTTGCCTCTTGTAGAGATAGGCATAAAAGAAGGCCACACATGCCAACGAGGGAACCTTCTTGGTCTATAAACAGTTAGGTGCATGGGAACTGTTGCCTTCATAACTCTGCTGATAGCTATTCATTAGACTCTGTTGTGAGGGACTATATTACATCAACGTCGAACCAAGTTTCAAGTTCAATTTCCACTTACACATGCTCTGCTCACAGTTTAGCACAGAGGCTGAATTTTGTGCTTTCAAAATACCCATGAAACCAACAAAGAAACAACTCCTCTTAAAGTTCCGGCCCTTATGGTGCAGCTCATTGCTCGACTTACCTCACACTGCACGCTATCTCTCTGAGGTCGGCCGCAGCCTTTATGTTGAAGTTGACCACGTGGCAGCTGGAGTTGGAGGAAGTGCAGAGTTCGCATCTTAAACAACAATTGCTTCACCTGTGTAAAGGAAAAAAATAGTGATTATATCCTGACGATGTCGTTGTTGTTGTTTACCCAAAGCAGGTCTCTCTGATCATCTGTTGGAGCTGGCTGGCAAGCTATAATGTCTTCCACAATGTCAGCCAGGACTAGATAACAATTTCACATGGTAGCTACAGCTTATGATACTCCAGAAACATGTGCAGCCGGCTACATCAACAACAACAATGACATCATCACCAACACTATCATCAACAACAACAATGGCACCTCCACCACCAACAACATTACCAACATTTCAGCAATGACCACCAGTCCTAGAGAAGTGTCTAGATGCCTTCTGGGAGAAATATTCTTGACGAGCCAGAAGTACTATCGTTGGATATGTGGAAAAATGTTTTGGAACTTCATCAACCATGGAGGAGAGGCCTACGTGATTAGAAGGCTGGAAAAAGGGCTAGAAGTCGGTGGAATACTACTTACCCCATGCCATGGAAATTACCCTATGCCGTAGAATAATACTTAACTCCTACCTATTTACACCACACCATGGAACATTACTTACTCCACACCATGGAACATTACTTACCCCACACTATGGAATAATACTTGCAATAATGTTTACTTGACAACTTCGTGACTTGCACAAGTACTATGTATGCATGAGTTATGAGGTTGTCAAGTAAACATTATGGCGTCACTTTGTCAAGACTACTTTGCCACAAGTCTGGCATAATTGTATGTGCTCCATGTGTTTTTGTTTTACTTAATGGGATGATCAATTCATTATTAGGCGAGGTTTAGGGTGGGACACTAAGTGAAAGAGCTCGTATGTGGCGAGGAGTGCATGTGCCGACCATGTTTAATAGTCCATATCCCACCCAACCTCGTCTAATCACTATCATTATACTGGTGGACAACTCAATTACTTTACTTGCTTTGAGCTACGGCATGGGCAAATATTATTCCAAGGTGTGGAGTAAGTAGTATTCAATGTTGTGGGGTAAGTAGTATTCATGGTGGGGGTTAAGTAGTATTCCAGGGAATGGGGTAGGTAGTATTCTACGGCTGTAGGGTAAGTAGTGTTCCATAGCATGGGATAAGTAGTATTCCACAGAGTGGGATATTATTGTTGTTGTTATTATTGTTATTATTATTGTTGTTATATTAAAAAAATACATCTGATATAGGTGGCACGTCGTGGATATATAAATAGCAGGCTCACGCAAGCCTTAGTGCATCCGGACTAGTTGAAACTTCGAAATCTGAAGTTGATTATTGAGATGGGATGGGATTACAATAACAACAATAGTAATATTTAAATTTTATTTTTTATTTTAAATTTTTAAATTTTTTATTATTACTTTTTTTTAATACATTTTTTAATACAATAATATGCCCAATAAAGAACTAGCTAGCTAATTAAGTAAGAAATAGTCATCACTAGTGTGCTGACTAGCGCCTAACACCGCTGCAGTGTTCCCACACTGGATTGGAGCAGAGGCAGCGGAATGGGGGGGCACTGGGGGCACGTGCCCCCACAATATTCTGTATAGGGGGGGGGGGGGGGGGGGGCAATGCCCCCACAAAATTTGTCCATGTGATACGGAGGGAGAATTGACTTTCTTTGCTTGAGTTCTGATGAAGCGGCAACGCGACATAATGAGTTACTTCGTCCCAGAAAAAAGATTTAGATTTTGGCAGTGACCTTAGTGAGGCAGATGCTGATAAAGCAGCTGCTGATGAAGCTGACATCGAGACATCATCTCAGTCAACTGAGTAAGTTTTATTTGTCTGCAACTATTTAATACACTTGAAATCGATAGCTAAACTACAGCTAGCTCAGTATCACTGTAAACCTTGTTTGTTTAGGGTCAGGAAAGGCTTACCCTGCACAAGTGTGTGTTGTAGTGTGGTGGAAGAGGCAACTTCATATCAACCTTGTGATAAGGCAACAATAGCTTCTACTAGACAGAAAGTTGGACAGAAGTTCCGGTTTTTAAATCCCAGATGGTACAAAGACTTCAAATGGATTCATTTTTGTGCAACGAAAAGAAAAGTGTTCTGCCTGTATTGTCTTCAAGGCAACAACAAAGGCCTACTGACTATGACTAAAAAGTATGAAGATGCATTTATAATTGATGGATTCAGCAACTGGAAGAAAGCACTGGAAAGATTCGAGCGTCATCAAGTTAGTGAGTGCCATAAAGAGGTTGTACTTAAACTCAAATGTTTCCAGGCTCATAGTGTGATCGATCAACTGGAATCGCAAGCTGTGAAGACACAATCAGAGAATAGAATTCTATTGTTAAAACAGCTATCTAGTCTACAATTCTTGCTGCGACAAGGCCTGGCTATTTGTGGACATAAGGAGGCAGATCCACCATGACCGAAGAGCGTAACATTTTATTGTTGATGCACACAAAGAGGAACAGATGTCCTGGATCTAACAGAAATTGCTCGTTTGTTTACGTCTGCTAACACAAAGCGGACGATTTTTTTTGGTAATATATACAATAATAATACTGAATCTTGGAATAACAGTGTTGCTAACCTTTACCTAAACTTGATTATTGGTTATTAAATAATTTGTAGCATGTCTGCTCTCCAACTGCACACACACACACTCCCCCTATAGCTATATAGTAATAGCAATTTTATCCCTTTTGACCTCCCTCAGAAAATCTGGCTACGCTCCTGAGGAGGAGGGGGGGGGGGGGTTTGATTTAATACTGTGCCCCCCCTACTTTCAATAGCTTCCTCTGCCTCTGAGTAAATGATGGGAACGTGGTTCGTCGCACTTTGCTTTGAGACGGCCACATAACTCCCAAAGGAACAAAGATGCCTCCCCTCCAAACACTCCAGTAGTCTCTATCCCAATTGGGACAAAGAAGTACGTAGCAACAATGTTTCCATATTTTGGGACTCAGCTCTGTTTGCCACTGCCCCAGGACCTTCATGTAATAAGTTAGCATAGGATGGAGCAAAGTTGTCCACACATGTAGCATCCCACACAAGGATACAGTAATTCTTCCAGGGACAATGGAAGCTCCATCAGGACGCTTGCCATCCGAGCGAGAAATGCCTGAAGGTTCCAGGTGAGAGGGAATATTTATGGAAGCTAGTGATCTCATTTACAGCTTGCATGCCTCGAGAAATGACCTTGATTCCTCCGACAGTTGAGGCCATGAGTGCCAAACTGATTCACTTGGGATCCACACTGCAGACAATTGTGGGGATGACAGAGAGGAACACTCAAACGCAAACCAGTAGCCACCCTAATCACATCATTATCCATTCGGAGGCCTAAGTATGGCATGGGAAGGGCATGGATCCAAGCCCCTGACTCCTTCCTAGCTGCAGCCTGAATACATACCCATGAAGCTAGATCCACACTCGAGTTCAGGAGAGAATCAAAAGAAGCCTGAACATGAGGACCATCCCAGGCTTTCTGTTGGGAGGACCTAGGATCAGATGGTGGCTCACAGCTATGACCTTGACACCAAATTTCCAAACCATCTTCAAATTCAGAGTAGTTTGAATCACACCTATATAGGTAGCCAGGAAGAATCTGGCAAAAGCACCTGAAGCCGACGCCAAAAAAGGCGGAAGGTGCAAGCATCGCAGCACTTCTGATCCCCAAACCACCAAACTTCACTGGAAGTTGTGGAATAATGACTATCATCATTATGATTAGCTATTATACACATAACTATATTCATTCTAGTTTGTGAGCATGCTCAGTATATTGTGGACGGGAAACCCTTTACCTCTTGACCTCATGCTATCTTGATTTGCAAAAATGTTAAACTACTGGTGAATCTCTTTGAATCCCGTTGCATCTCATTACATGGTGTCAGAAGTATGGCAAGTGTAAGGTTACAGCCACCTACACCCTTTTCTTTCAAAAACCCTGATGACTGGCCACGATGGAAATGTAGGTTTCAGCAGTATAGGCAGGCATCTGGCCTAGCCACAGAAGGGGAAGAAAAGCAAACAGGAACCCTACTATATTGTATGGGGGAAGAGGCTGAAGATGTCCTGTTATCAACAGATATCTCTGAGGAGGACAGAAAGAAGTTTGATACTGTCATCGACAAGTTTGACTCTTTCTTTAAAGTTCGAAAGAATACAGTCTTCGAACGTGCCCGATTTAATCGCCGTATCCAGGGAGAAGAGGAGACCGTTGAACAATTCATTACCATCCTCTATCAGCTGGCAGAAAATTGCGCTTAGGAGATACTCTCTCAGAACGCTTGCAAATGGACCCCGACCTGACTCTGGAAAAAACTAAACGAATAGTTAGACAGAAGGCAGCAGTCCATGACCAACAGAGGATTCTCCAGAATGGGCTTAAGCAAGAGAAGCTCCTGGAAGTGATCAAACACAGAGATCACATAAGGCAATCGAAAGGTCGAGAGATTGGGAGGTCATATTCCAAGGGAAAGGCATACTCCTCCAAAGAAAGGAAGTCTCACCCTAGACATGAAAGCAAGTGCAACAGATGTGGTAAAGGACAGAACTCCAGGCAAAACTGCCCAGCTCGAGAAGCAGAGTGTCACTCATGCAAAAAGTAGGGTCATTACAGTTCTCAATGTTTCTCAAAGTCAGTGAATAACATCACAGCATCAGCAGAAGAGCATCAGCAGAAGAGGTGCACCAAGACGATGCATTTTTAGACACAGTCAGCTTCCAAGAAATAGGAAGTGCATGGACAGTTACACTTCTGTTAGACAACCAAGAAGTCCTTTTCAAGGTTGATACAGGAGCAGAAGTTTCTGTGATTTCAGAGAAAATGATGAAGTATCTGAAGGTGAACCCAAGTAGGCTAAAGGAACCTACAAGGAGATTATATGGAGGCTCCAGAAAGGCACTGGATGTTGTTGGTGAGCTAATAATGCACCTTACATTCAAAGGGAGATCTAGCACACAGACTGTTTATGTGATCAGGGAAGTTCAAAATAACCTCCTGGGCCTACCTGCGATTAAGGCACTCAATCTTGTCACTCAAGTCAACTCAGTTGAGGAAAACATCCCAGAGAAATATCCAGTGCTCTTTACAGGACTGGGAACGTTTCAAGGTGAATATGGAATTCAGTTGAAACCTGATGCACAACCATTTGCACTGTTTACACCAAGAAACGTCCCATTGCCTTTGCGAGAGAAGGTTCATCAAGAGTTGAGTAGAATGGAATCATTGGGAGTGATATCTAGAGTGGAGAAGCCGTCGTCATGGTGTGCAGGCATGGTAATTGTTCCCAAGAAATCAGGATCTATTCGTATCTGTATGGATTTCCGAGCCCTCAACACGAATGTGTTACGAGAAGTCCATCCCTTACCAAAAGTGGATGATACCCTAGCCCAAATTGCTGGAGCCACGGTATTTAGTAAGTTGGATGCCAACTGCAGGTTTTGGCAAATACCACTGAATGAATTTTCAAAGGATCTCACAACTTTCATCACACCCTATGGCAGGTATCGATTTAATAAGTTACCATTTGGGATTACAAGTGCACCGGAGCATTTTCAGCGGCGGATGAATGAAATGCTATTTGATCTGGATGGGGTTCTCTGTCACATGGATGACATCCTTGTCGTTGGAAGAAACCAACAGGAACACGACGTCAGGCTACAGAAGGTCCTCCAGAGAATTCAGCAAGCAGGTGGTACTCTAAACCGAGAGAAGTGTGAGTTTGGAAAGGACAGTCTTACCTTTCTGGGTCATGTGCTTGACAAAGAGGGAGTGAGGCCAGATCCACGGAAGACTCAAGCTGTTCGAGAGATGGAAAAGCCAGGAACGATAACTGATCTTCGGAGATTTCTTGGCATGGTGAACCAGCTGGGAAAGTTTAGTCCAAATATATCGAAGTATTCACAGCCTCTGCGTGAATTGCTGTCCACTAAGAAAGCATGGCTATGGGGACCACCTCAAGATGATGCATTTGAGAAGGTGAAGAAGGAACTAACTCAGCCAGTTATTTTAGCACTGTATGATCCAAATTTAAAAACCAAGATTTGTGCAGATGCCTCAGCTTTTGGACTGGGAGGCGTGCTACTTCAGTATCACTCAGTCACTGAATGGAAACCTGTTGCATATGGGTCAAGGTCCCTTACAGAAACGGAACAGCGATACTCACAAATAGAGAAGGAAGCATTGGCACTAGTGTGGTCATGTGAGAAGTTTTCAGATTATATCATTGGGAAGCAGATCGAAATCGAAACTGACCATAAGCCTCTGGTACCATTGCTAGGGAAAACAAATCTTGACAGTTTACCTCCTAGAGTGTTAAGGTTCCGACTTCGACTTACACGATTTGATTACAGTATACATCATGTACCAGGAAAGTTACTGTATACAGCTGACACATTATCCAGAGCTCCTTTAGTCTCAGAAGAATCATCCCAGGAGGACAAGGAAACGAAATCCTTCATTCAAGCTGTTGTCTCTTATTTGCCTGCAAGCAAAGATCGACTGGACAAATACAGAGAGGCTCAGAGAAGCGATCCTATTTGTTCTCAGCTGATAAACTTCTGTACAAACAAATGGCCAAACAGACACAGCATCAAGGGAGATCTGTCGAAATACTGGGTGGCGAGACGGGACCTAAATGTCAGCGACAGTCTTTTACTGTATGGAAGGAGAATTGTGGTACCCAAGGCTCTACAAGGAGAAACTCTCGACAAAATACATCATGGTCATCAAGGCATCCAGAAGTGTCGCTTGCGAGTCGCAACTGCAGTGTGGTGGCCAGGAGTTTCTAAGGATGTTGAGGCTCACATAAAGAGATGTGCAACGTGTGTGAAAAATGCTCCGCCAACAGTAGAACCTCTACTTCAGTCACTACTTCCAAGTTTCCCATGGGAACGAGTAGCATCAGATCTGTTCCACCTGAAAGACTCTACATATTTACTTGTGGTCGACTATTACTCGAGGTTTATAGAAATCACAAAGCTTACCTGTACAACCTCTACTAGTGTCGTAACAGCATTGAAGGAGATATTTTTTAGACATGGTATACCGTCTGTGTTTGTGAGTGACAATGGGCCACAGTTTGCGTCGGGAGAAATGAAAGTGTTTGCTGATAGCTACAACTTCACACATATTACGAGCAGTCCTCATTATCCTCAGTCGAACGGATTAGCGGAGAGAACAGTGAAGACTGTAAAGAATTTGATTCAATACTCTCCAGATCCTCACATCGCTTTGATGAGCTACAGGTCGACACCATTGTCCTGGTGTGGATTGAGTCCTGCAGAGCTGTTGATGGGTCGAAGAATTAGGACTGACATTCCTCAAGCAAAGAGAGAATTCATTCCTAACTGGACACACATCAAAGATTTCAAGGAAATGGATACAAAGCACAAGGGCGAGCAGAAGAGATGTTACGACAAACGTCATCGAGTCAGAGATGCTCTACCTTTTCCAGTTGACTCACCTGTGTGGGTTACTACGCAAGGGAGACAAGTTCCAGGGAGAATTACAGAGTCTGCTCATGCTCCAAGGTCTTACCTGATAGAGACACCGTCTGGTCAGGTTAGAAGGAATCGGAGACATCTCCACGCAAGATCTGAAATGGAAGATCTGAAATGGAAGAATTCGATGAAACAACAATGACTGTAGAAAATGATGAAACTTCTACATCTCAACAACCACCACCTACAAGGGGTATTATCTCGTACAGGAACAGCTATCATGCCTCCAGTCCGATACTCCTAACTGGGAAGGGGAGATGTGGAATAATGACTATCATCATTATGATTAGCTATTATACACATAACTATATTCATTCTAGTTTGTGAGCATGCTCAGTATATTGTGGACGGGAAACCCTTTACCTCTTGACCTCATGCTATCTTGATTTGCCAAAAATTTAAACTACTGGTGAATCTCTTTGAATCCCGTTGCATCTCATTACAGAAGTGTGAGAAGAATGTTGGTGATCTCACTCAAGATGGTACACTGAATTGAGTCAAAATCTTGAAGCTTAGATGAATAAAAACAGGGAGATCGTAAAGAGTACAGTAGCTTTGGAACTAAAGTATCTGGATCTGGACAGATAAGCTCACATTTCTCACGGTTAATCTCCAAACCCAGCTCCTCAGCCATACTTTCTGAGTACATCATCCATGCTACCATCAGGAGTGCCATCATCCAAATAAAACACACTAAAATTGGATACCAATCTGAGTGTAGTCTTGTGAAGAGCATGACAAAACAAAACTGGACCCAGGGGATCACCCTGTTGAACTCCTTCAGATGACTGAATTGTTCAAAAAAGAGCTGTTCTGGAGCCGAATCTATTGTTCGTGCAGGTCGTATTTTCCTGCATAATCTACAGCCAGGCCATATCCTCCTGAAGCTTGATTTTCGTAATGCATTTAACACTATTCGTAGGGACAAAATGTTATCTGCTGTGGAAGAGTTAGCTCCTGATTTGCTACCTTTTGTCCATTCAACTTACAGTGCTCCATCATCGCTCTTTTTTGGAAATGGGGGAAGCATGGATGATGTACTCAGTGATTTTAATACAGTGGAAAGTGTGGCTGAGGAGCTGGGTTTGGAGCTTAACCGTGAGAAATGTGAGCTTATCTGTCCAGATCCAGAGACTTTAGGGAAGTCTCTCTGTGCTGCTCCAGGACTTCGTGTGGTCAATCCAGAGGTTGCCACTCTTTTAGGTTCTCCTATTGGTGGTATGGAAGGGGTTGAGGAGCTGCTTAACGAGAAAATTGACTCCTTAAAGTTTATGGGAAGCAGACTTCGACACCTCCATGCTCATGATGCCTTTTGTTTGCTTCATCACGCATTTGCAATTCCAAAGCTACTGTACTCTTTACGATCTTCTCCCTGTTTTTCTTCATCTAAGCTTCAAGATTTTGACTCACTTCAGTGTACCATCTTGAGTGAGATCACCAACATTCCTCTCAACACTAAAGATCAAGCTTGGTCTCAGGCATCACTTCCAGTGAAGTTTGGTGGTTTAGGGATCAGAAGTGCTGTGATGCTTGCACCTTCCGCCTTTTTGGCGTCAGCTTCAGGTGCTTTTGATCTTATCCACCAGATTCTTCCTGACTACCTAGGTGATTCAAACTACTCTGAATTTGAAGATGGTTTGGAAATTTGGTGTCGAGGTCATAGCTGTGAGCCTCCTAGGTCCTCCCAACAGAAAGCCTGGGATGGTCCTCATGTTCAGGCTTCTTTTGATTCCCTCCTGAACTCGAGTGTGGATCTAGCTTCACGGGTACATATTCAGGCTGCAGCTAGGAAGGAGTCAGGGGCTTGGATCCATGCCCTTCCCATGTCATCCTTAGGCCTCCGAATGGATGATGATGTGATTAGGGTGGCTACTGGTTTGCGTTTGGGTGTTCCTCTCTGTCATCCCCACAATTGTCTGCAGTGTGGATCCCAAGTGAATCAGTTTGGCACTCATGGTCTCAACTGTCGGAGAAGTCAAGGTCGTTTCTCGAGGCATGCAGCTGTAAATGACATTATTCATAGATCACTAGCTACCGTAAATATTCCTTCTCACCTGGAGCCTTCAGAAAATTTCTCGCTTGGATGGCAAGCGTCCTGATGGAGCTTCCATTGTCCCCTGGAAGAATGGCCGTATCCTTGTGTGGGATGCTACATGTGTGGACAACTTTGCTCCATCCTATGCAAACTTATTACATGAAGGTCCTGGGGCAGTGGCAAACAGAGCCGAGTCCCTGAAAAAGGAAAAATACGGAAACATTGTTGATACACACTTCTTTGTCCCAATTGGGATAGAGACCACTGGAGTGTTTGGAGGGGAGGCATCTTTGTTCCTTCGGGAATTAGGTGGCCGTCTCAAAGCAAAGTGCGATGAACCACGTTCCCATCATTTTCTCCTCCAGAGAATTTCCATTGCAATTCAGCGTGGGAACACTGCAGCGGTGTTAGGCACTAGTCAGTATACTAGTGATGACTATTTCTTACATTATAGTAGTAGTAATAATAATATAATAATAATATAATAATAATAAAAATAAAATAAAAAAATATATAAAAAAATAATAATAATAATAATAAATAATAATAATAAAATAATAATAATAATAATAATATATATTATTTTTAATTCTATTTAGTATACTAATCAACATTATAATAATCAATTACAAAAATACCAAAATAAAAATACCAAAATAATAATAATTAAATAAATAAATATTAAATAAATAAATAATAGAAAATAATAATTATGGTGGTCGTGGCTTCTAGTTCAGTCTCTTCAGAGTATATAGCTCCCAAGCAGTCAGGCAAGTCCATTCCACAGTCTCGATTGAACCGCTCACACTTTGGTGGTAGGCTGATGTGCAATGCCTCCTTCACTAGCAGTTCCTTCTGTCTTCTGGCCTGGTCCAAGATGGTGACTTCCTCCCACAGAATAGGATGTCCATTATCCCATGCATGCTCAGCAATTGCAGACTTCTCTTTAGTACACTTTCTACAGGCATCTTGATGTTCTTTCACTTGGTCTCCAGTCTTCTGATGTTCTCCTCTATGTAGTATTGTCCACAGCTACAAGGGATGCGGTACACAATGCATGAGTGCATATTAGCTGGTAAAACATCCTTCACTCTGCTCATTTGTGTCCTTAGAGTTCTTCCCGATCTGAAGACGACTTTGATGTTGAACTTTCCTGCAGATCCTCCTGATGTCTTCACTCATGCCTGCTGCATGAGGAATCACTACCATAGGATTCTTCTTTTTATACCACTCATGGCCTGTACTGGTGTACTCATCTTCCTGTCTGTGTTTAAATGTATCTGCAGACAAAAGGTTGATGAAGGCTTGTGGATAACCGTTCTCTATAAAGACCTTATTCAAATGATGTTCTTCCTTCCAAAGGTCCTCCTTCTCAGTCACTGCTCTTCTGGCTCTATCATCTTCACCACTCCTCTTCTGACATGGATGGGATGATGTGCTCCATAATCAAGGTACCAATTCAAGCTCCATGGTAAACTTTATGGATGGCCTGATGTTGTTCAGATGGTCCAACAACTCTTGCTCACTTTCCTTCTTCACAATGCATAAGGTATCATCCACGTATCTCTTCCAAACCCTTGGCTTCAGTGGGGCAGTTGTGAGTGCCAATTCCTCAAAGAAAGGTTGGCCACCACTGCAGATACTGGTGATCCCATTGCTGCACCCTCTTTCTGCTTGGAGTATTTTTCTTGATACCTGAAGTAGGTGGATTTCAGGCACAACTCCAACAGTTCAGAAATCCTGTTAGCACATAGTGAACTCCTCTCACGCAAGCTCTCATCTTTCGTCAACATTTAAAAAATTACTTCCACAGCCTCATCTAATGGGAACACATTGGTAAAAAGAGAGGAAACATCAAAACTGACAAAATACTCATCCTGTGCCAAACATTCACATTGAATACACTTGATTGCCCAGAATCATTGACATATGACTTGTATTTCCAGCTAGAGGTGATATCAAATATGCTATAAACTTGGAAAGATTATACGACGGTGCACGTATACAAGACACAATAGGCCTAAGGGGAACCTCAGGTTTATGTAGCTTAGGGAGCCCATAAATCAGTGGTAGTCTACTTCCAGTGGCCCTAATTCTATTGTATAATGCAGTTGTTATTTCTCCCATCTTCTCCATACTCTTTAACACAGGTTCACCTTGCTTTCCTGTGCCTTGGTAGGATCCTTCTTCAGTATTCCATGTTTTGATTTCCGGCATTCCCGTCAGCTTTGAAATGTACCTGTCCTTTGTCATAAGAACTGTTGTTTTCCCTTTGTCTGCTGGTAAGATTACGAGCTCTTCCATCTCCTCAGTTCTCCAAGCTTGTCCATTGGAAATAAAAAAGGAGTTATGGGAAAAGGCATGGGAGAAGCACAGCCGCCCATGATGGAGCTTGCTTGGGCTCAAGTAAAGCTTCTACACTCCATGTTTCTTTAGCTTGAAAAAAATGGATGTTGAAGTTTCATTCTGACACTCTAGCTATGAACAGGTTTGCTAAACTGGAAATAATCATCACGTGAATGGCTCTGCCTAAAATTAATCACCATGACACAGGCAGCCCGCGCGCGGTTTAAACTTCGCGGTTTAGTACAGCTGAAACGTTCAAAATGGATGGAAACATAAAAAACTACTTTCCAGTGAAGAGAAGGCGAGGGGAACACGACACTGATGCAAAACCGGATCCTAAAAAGAAGAACGTGGGAGAAAGTGGAATATCACCTCTCATCTCTGTTAGAGGTAGGGTTGAGAGCCTAGGCTGTTGTTGAAGCTGCTCAGGCGGGAGGTATTATGGGCTTGTGGTCATGGTTAGTATAGTGCTCGACGAATAAGGAGAAAAACCAGATTCAAGAGGGTGTGTGAATACCCCTACCGCCTTTATGAAACCATGCCATGTTTGGGAGTTGTCTGTAGTTTTGCCATATTTGGAGTACTGCAACTAGCCATAAATAACTAAGTGCTCTGTATTGCTAATCATAGTCAGTGCTTGCATTCCACAGATGTGTGTATGACTGCCAAGGGCCTGCTAGAAAAAGTGAAAGAAAGAGGTGAAGAGAAAGAAGCTGCTGAAGTGACAGCAGAGGAGCAATGGGAGGACTGTCCTGGCAACCTGAAGGGTGTCCCTCAGGAGCTGATAGATAAAGTTAGGAATGATATTTGTGATGAAGTGTCGGGGAGGGAGAGTTTATTACAAAAGTCCGTTAGTCATGGTTTGTGCATGCACCACTCTGCTTGTCGATACACTGTAGATTTATATACCTACTTTAAGGGGACCTGTTTCGTTTTTCACAAAAATTTCACCGATTTTTCTTTTCATTCCCCTAAAAAAATTGACCTAAAATAGTAGCTATACATACAACCGAGACATCAAGTTTGATGGTTCTATTCCATAGTTTTAGGCCTTTTTAGCCATGTATCTATTTCATTTCATGTAGAATATTGAAAGCCTTGATTTTGAAGCTTGTTTCTCATGATTTTTTGTCCTATGAAAAAGGGGAAAGAAACTATACCTCCATCAATTTACGTGTGTACAGAGACCACGAGACTTTTATATGTATGCCTTTATATGGAATTATGCAAATCTATCCTGGCAACACTAAACCATGTGGAACACTAAACTAAAAACACTAGGGAGTGGGAATATTTTAGCTGAAAGCGAGTCAGTGAATTCACATTCCTGCTGGTCTGATCTATGCAGTGTTTCCTCCTGGGGACGTTAGGATAATCTAAGTGGTTGTAAGGGAATTGGGGGGGGGGGGACAAAAAACAACGTTTAATTTGCAATTTATATCTTAGAACAAACCAAACGAAGAGAATGCATTTCCTCTGAATCTGACAATTGAAAGTCGAGAGAAAAATAGCTATTAATGAATGCTTGAAAATGTAAAGTGTGTTCTGCCTGACTAGGTCATTGAGTTAAATTTTAATTAAGTAAATAAAGTAAATATTCATTTTAACCCACTTTTGCTATTATTTTCAACTATGCTCAACTATGCGCAGTTAATAAGAATTCTTGAAAGTTTCTTAAGTTTACACACTAAAGGAAGGGGCGGGGCGCTAACGATGTTCTAAGGGGCCAGTAGCCCGAAAAAGTTAAGGGAAACACCGATCTAAAGGGTTTAAAAATAAATATTTAATACACCATTAGAATTCAAGAGATGCATTTTTTTTAATAGAAAGTTGTATTCTCGAGTTATGAGGTCAGCAGTGCAACCGTGTCAAAATAGGGAAAGGGGTGAAAACTCGGACATCGTTAGATGGGTAAAATATATGAATTTGATCTACGAGCCCATTCTTGTATGCACATGCCCAATAGACTGCTCTATGGATTAAAAATTATCAAGTCCACTTCCTAACCAACCAAATTTTATTTCTGTTTGGACGGGTAGGCAAGAAAGATTATTTGTTTTAAGTCAGCTCTATGTTTTTTGTGCCAACATTTCAACTGAAATACTTTGATCTTCATCAGGGAAAATCCTAAAATACAAAAAGCTGGATCCTTTAAGTATTTGATGTTGGCTGAAAGTAATCTTGCACGATTTATAATGGCTGACGATCGCAACCACCTTCTTGAAAGGTCTTTTCCTGGCTTTTGCCATTGTTTCCAATTTGTGAAGTTTATTTTTGAAAAAAGTTACAATTAAAAATATTACAACAAACCACAAACAAAGTCGGCGTTCAATCAGTTAAATGCACTTCATTTTTTACTAACAGCAAGTGAATAAGCAAAGGGTGGAGAATTTTTGAACAAATGTGTGGTAAATATACTCTCAAGTGTATAGGTTTTCATAAGTCTAAAAGGAAGTCTAAAAGGAATAAAAAAATAATAGTATAATAATAATTCAGTTACACCCTTCCTTAAATCCCCATGATTAAACCATGTCATTGCCGGAGTTTGTAATAACGAGACATTGTCTGCACCAAACATTTAGATCAGAGCTAAGCAAACGGCAAGAGTCACAAGAGACCCTGAAAAGACCAGGATGTTGAGGATGCTGGACATAGCCCCCAACATCATTAGGATTATTAAACTCTACTTTGTGCTGGAAAAGAAGGCAGCCATTCCTCTGATTGACGTGGTGAGGAAGGTCAAAGAAAGCCATCCATCGCATCCATCTGAAGGTATATTCCTTAGAGACATGGTTACTAGAGGGGAATTCTTGGCAAGCCCAAGACCTGCCTAACCTCCCAATACTTTGTTCCATTGTAACTATTTTGGCCATAGCTGTAGCTACATGTACTACTGGTCTGGGCTTGTTTCAACAAGGAAAACTTAGCGGCATATATATAGGTGTCGTCCATGTGTGAGTGAACTTTTTGTGAACTTTTTGTGCAGCCATATATATGTCATTCATATTAAATAAAATGCCATCTATTCTCATACTAAAATTACATGGAAGGAGGAGAGGGGCAGTGTAGGGAATGAGTTATTGATCCTGTGTTTGTCCTAGCCTTCAGATCTTTAATCCTATCCTCAATTGATCAGCACAAAGAACGTCTTCAAACTCAATAGCTACTCCATTGTCACTTTCTATGTTTGGGTTGTGGATCGAAGACAACCAAGAATATTTCTCATGGCATAGCAATTATGATGGTACTCCAGTGCAGAATATTTGTGGAGCAAAATGTCAAATGATACCTTTGGGTGGCTGCACAGTTCTGCTGAATACCAAACTTGGCCGTTATACTCTGCAGGTGATGTGGTTCTACTTATAATTTTTATTATTTTCTTTGTGCTGCAGAGTTTCTGGAAGACACCATTCAGTACCTTGCTGGTATGGACAACAACTCGTGGCTAAAGATAATAACAGTTAGAAAGAAGAAATATGTGAAAGTTGACAAAACTAACTATATTGAAAGTTAAGTCTTGTTTATGTCATGTATCTAAATGTTTGTATTTGCTCACCAGAACCTATTGCAGTATAATATGCAACAATGCCTGCACATTAATTTCCTTATCTTGGAAGAAGTCAAAGTGTGAAGTTGTCAATGTGTTTGTCACATTTGGCCAAACGAAAAGTCGGGTCTGCATGAAACGTGCACCTTCGGAACTGGATGAATGCTGGATGGTTTTTGTAATGGTTGGGTCTGGACTTAACCACATCAAAATAAGACGGTGTAGCACTCGGCATTGTCAGCCATTTTGTTTAGGGAATTCTTACATGAGTGTTTTTCATGTTCCCTGCAAGAACACATTAACAAGATGGTAGCATTTATTCACTAGCTATGTTAGATCTCGCCTAATGCAAACAGTTTGCTAGCAAGGCTGCTTCTAGCCCTATTCTATTAGAACACTGCAGTTGCTGAAATGGTGATGTTTACAGGGGGCAGCATCTTAGACTAAAAAATTGGAGTTGCCATAAAAGAAGAAGTGACTAGCAAAAGTATTCAGGTCATAAAATATTTGTTTTGTCGTTAAAACTGTTGTTGTTGCAGATATTCATACGTTGTAGGGCCTATATATATATCTCGAGGATATATATATACCAATTATTATCATGACCATTGGTTATTCAGGGTGTGCTCTCTTTTGGTCTGGAATGATCAAGGTATTGGTAAAATTTGAATGACTATATAATTATAGGATTGCAGCAAATTTGCAAGGTGTGAAAGAGCATCGAGATTGGTGGACACAATTTTAGGAATTTTTTATGCTGCTCAAAATTTTGTTCACTTGTCACTTAGCTATAACTTCCTAAATATCCGCTTTTCTTAAATTTAAGACCATCATGCTGTTCGTGTGTAGGCATTCTTTTCCTTTCCTTCAGCGGTATAGAAGACACTTTTGGGAAAAGGTTATATAGCTGTATTACAATAAGCACAGTATTTGCATGCCATCACAAGGAATTACATGTAGTATAGGCTGTCA
The DNA here is from genome assembly GCA_028752905.1 of Cladorhizidae sp. MBARI D1340-BT2. Classification (NCBI taxonomy): domain Eukaryota; kingdom Metazoa; phylum Porifera; class Demospongiae; order Poecilosclerida; family Cladorhizidae; species Cladorhizidae sp. MBARI D1340-BT2. Next base: position 24,172,642 of record JAQNBH010000018.1, read on the forward strand.
TAAATGTGCCTGTGCAAACATGAACTTTTATGCTTAGTCCTATCTTGTGGGTGTGAAAAAGGGGCACGGAGAGGTGCAGGGAGTGGATCAATATTGAGTGTACTAATTCGGGGGAAAACAAGTAGAAATAGAGGTAAATATTTTGTTGTGCATGTGCAATTAGACAGACATTCTATATTTATTCCACACACAAATGAATAAGGTTAGATAAATTATGCTAGCATAATTTTGAGAATAATAGCTATGCCAAGAATAATGCTGGAATAATAGGGAACATTTTGAGTCTTATAGGGTCTACAACTTTCCTTTTCTTGATACTAACACTATCATACGGGTTGAAGAGCGAGTTTGCATCTTTATATGGCTAAAGCCAATCGATTATCAGCAGATATATTGACAACTATGGTGGAGAAGACACAAATCTGAACTTCCCCTGTGCAGTTCTACATCTGTTTTGGTTCTTCAACCATCATCTGCTGCAGCAGAGAGAGTGTTTTCTCTGCTAGCTAGTGAGACAAACAGTTTCTTTGGAAGATTAGCCCTAGAAGCCCTAAAGGAACATGTACAAGCTTCACTTATGCTACAATATAACTATCGGAACCATGATTCTTAATACATGTTGCATTATAATCTCTTGAGAATAATTGACAATAATTTTGAGAATAATGGGCTATTATTGGGAGTCTCAGTATAATTGTGAAAGAATAATAGGTAGCTACCTAGTATGAGAATCCGAGAATAGAATCTTAGGGGAAAATTCGAGCATAATTTATTCACCCCTACAAATGAACCTCATGCAAAATGATAATTGGAGAAATGAAGTTGTAGCTAGTCTTTGGACCCAAAAGTAAATGCACACAGATGAGTGTCAGGGAGCCCAGTCTCTGCAGCTGTTTTGGCTACTCCCCCAGGGAGGTTTCAGAGCTTCCTGACAATGCAACGACTTCTGTGAGGACGCCACATATAAAGGAGGACGGTGGATGTGGGTAACGACTGTTGGTGGACTCATACTGTGTATTTTAGTGGACTCCGTAATTATAGCCATCTGACTGGTTGTTGCTAGACAGATGTAACACTGATTGGTTAGGTAATGTTAGGTTCTATCTCTAATCTTTCCTGAGATTCTACCTAATCTTTCTCCGCTGCCACCAGAGATGTAAACTATTAGCCCTTCACTGATAAGGTTATAGTTAAAACCTAATTTAACACACTGAATTATATCCTGGGTGAGCAAGTCTAAAAATCTCAATATGTTGGAGAGCCTTCAGCTTTTATATATAGCAGCTCCCCACTTTACAAAATCAAATAAGGAATAAAACACAACAGACCAATGAAATTACTAATTTTCACACAGCTCACATGACCAAATAAGGAAAATACGATCAGACCAATGAAATTACTACTTGCACACAAAACTTACATGACCAAATCAGAAAACACAACAGACCAATGAAATAGCTATCCAGTCAGATGTTACTCTTGACAAATAACTTATGATTAGCTAACTATTACTCTAAGCAAAACAAAAACTATAACTTACTTTTCTGCATCAAGTTTCTTTTTTTAAGCAACCTCAGCTTCCATAGTTCTGCCCACAGCAGAGGACTCCTCTGGGTCTCCTCCTGATAAGCAGCTGGGAGCTGATCTCTGTTTGGGGGGGGGGGGGGGGGGGGGGGGTATTTGAAGTTTTCTCTCTCTTTTTTTCTCTTATTTTCTACTTGCACTTAAGTTCAGTTCTGTACTGCACTTACATAATGTCGGAGTGTAGTAGTTCTTACTTGAATTGCTTGAGTGACTAATCAAAACCCACTGACTACAGCTGCTAAGGTTTGTAAAAATGAAATAACAAGCTGTAAAGCCAGTTCCTCTTACTGTTGAAGGAGCTTTCTGGCATTCTCATTCATTGTGATGATATAAACTATATATATATATATATTTAGTATAAATGTGAGGATTCATAACTTCCTTTTCAGACACTTGGAAAAAGCAAGACTAAAGTAGCTACCAACTTTTTGTGGGGTCAGACAAGTCATAATACAGTATGGTTGGGTTGTGGAACCAGCTGCCTCCTTCAAATTAAGTCCACAACCTGGTGATATAACTGCTGTGTACCAAACAATAGCCAACCTTCTAGAGATGAGTATTATTGTGGGTGTGGTATGTAGAAATTTCGTGGTTTGTGAAAAATGCAACAGTGCATCACACTTCCTTCCAACTTAATAAACTTCAGGTTTTGTATATACAAAGGGAAAATTGCCATGAAAGCCAAGATTGCAACAATAATGCTTGGTGCCTGGCTGTTGATAATTGTCAGAAACCTTTCTGACTAATGAATACCAACCACAACTGCCTGTTCAACCACACAAGCAGAAAGTACATCAGGATACACAACCACAAACCACACAGAATAGACAAAGCTACTCGTTCTCACCCGTAGTCCTGGAAGACCTTCGAAAGTCTTCTATAGACACAGCACGGACAACTACAAGCATTCTGATTGGTCACCAGGAAAGGGAGTGTCGGACAAACAGCTAGGAATTATAAAAGACAGCTGAACAAACTAGAACAGAGAGAAAAAGCCAGATAGACTTATTTATAAGCTATACTGTGTGCATGTAGCCTGAGTATTCGAAAGTGCAATATATATTCGTTGTTGTAAGAACCACTTTGTGTATGAGCATATCTATACTCGGGGAAGGGAGGCTGCTAGGATTTAGCAGGTGGTCTACAATTGGATTGTGGGCGTCAATCAGTGTGATTCTGAGACTTAGGTTACCTGGTGTTTTGATAGACAAAGTAGGACCTAGGTGGAGCTTAGAAGAGATTCACTGACAACTGGTGGCAGCGGTGGGATTCTCTTAGTGAAAGGGAATCCTAGGAATTGTGAATTTGTTCTGTTGTATCTATATATTTTTTTCCTTCTAAGAGAGTTGTGTAACAGCTAGACAGGGACAACTCAGGTGATCACTACCTTTGAGTTTGAAAACCAGACCCTCTACTCGAGCTAGGTTGTTAGTTCTATTAATTTCTCGTTTTGTCGTTCGATCGTTTGGGGAGACACGGTTCGAGACCCTCTACTCGAGCTAGGTTGTTAGTTCTATTAATTTCTCGTTTTGTCGTTCGATCGTTTGGGGAGACACGGTTCGAGACCGACATCTAAGATGACAGATGAGTCGAGAGAACGTCGTACCCGTACTACCCACTCAAATGAGACCCCTGAGCTTCCACGTCTGACTGGTCCCCGCCACCAAGAGAGAAACGTGGACCCCTCAGCCGTAATTTCAGACGTGTTGACCCAAATGATACTGATGGACCAGCAGAGGGCAGAGAGGGAAGAGAGGAGAGCGGACGAACAGCACACACGTTTATGTGAACTGTTGAGAGAAACAGGGAGAGCGGAGAGAGCGATACCAACGGTTCCAAAGCCTAAACTCGTTCTACAAAAGTTCCAGGAGGGCTCTGATGACATGGGGGCTTTCCTGGATACCTTTGGGGTAACGGCAAGAGCAGGGGAGTGGCCACGAGAAAAGTGGGCTCTGTATCTCAGAGGAGCACTCACAGGAGCGGGAATGATGGTGGTTTCACGATTGACAGCGGACCAGCAAGAAGATTACGTCGAAGTAAAAGAGACGTTGCTGGCCCAGTATCAAATCTCCACCGAGACCTACCGGAGGAAGGTGTTCGATCAGTCGTTGGATCTCAACAACCCAGATACTTGGTTGAGGTCATACCGTCAGTGGTTCGATCAATGGCTACAGTCCAACCCCAGGAATACACGGAATGCTGTGCTAATTGAGTTGACTCTGGGTAAACTCCCTAGGTGGCTCGAATCCCAGATGAGAAACCTGGATCATGATACTCATGAGGAGTTATGTGAGTCGATTGTGAGACACCTAGCAAACCGATCATACACAAGCAGAGATACAGGAGGGCAGCCAACTCGTCAGGTGGGGGCGGATCGACCTACAGGAGGGCAGCCAACTCGTCAGGTGGGGGCGGATCGACCTACAGGAGGGCAGCCGACTCGTCAGGTGGGGGCGTATCGACCTACAGGAGGGCAGCCAACACGTCAGGTGGGGGTATTCCAGGAACAACCTTCAACGAGAAGGAGGGAGGAAAACAATTACAAACAGAGATGGAACCAAGGGGGTGGGGCAAGCGTGTACTCGCCAGCCAAAGACCCCTCTGATGTAAGATGTTTTCGGTGCAATCAATTGGGACACATGAAGCATGACTGCCGAGTAAAATTCGAGCATGCCCAAATTGGTTGTGAGCTGAACCAAAGAACGTCGGATAATCAGTGGACCAGAGAGGCCCAGCTGAATGGACGAAAGATTCAGGCATGGCTAGACACGGGATGTACCAAGTCGTTGGTACATGCCCGTTGCGTGCCAAAGGACAGGAGACTGGGGTGGAGCCTTCCATACACCACCGCCAGTGCGACCAAGACATGGTTCCCCGCAGCTGAGGTGACCTTGAACTTGGGGGGGAAGGAATATCAGCTGACTGTGGGTGTGTTACCCCATTTACCAGTGGATATGCTGGTGGGGCAAGATGTTCCGGATCTGAAAGAGCTTCTAATGCAGGAATCAGATAGTGCTGGGAAAGGGGAACCGAACCAAGCTATGGTAACGACCAGAGCCCAGGAGCATGAGAAAGTCATTGAGGATGAGCAATCCAAAACCCAACAAGAGAACGAGAGGGTTATGCTCACTGACCCCGAGGTCAGTGAGAAAGACGAATTAGAATCAAACTTCGAGACACTGTTTGAGTTCGAAGATGATGTATTCAAAGCCAGCGTGGAGGACAAGAAAGAAACCGAGGATCAGGAGGAATCACAACCTTCACTGATGCCAGACAGAATCAGCCCGACCCAACTCCGCGCTCTGCAATTGACTGACCCCTCATTAGAGAAACAAAGGCGACAAGCTGGTGAGGAAGATGGTCCTTACCTTTGGAAGGAAGGAATTCTGATGAAGAAATCGTACAAGAGTCAGGGAGAAGATTTGGTCGTTGTTCCACGAGAGTGTCGTACGGAAGTGCTGAAGATGGCCCATAATTCACTGACAGCTGGACACTTCGGTCTAACGAGAACATTAGAGACTATCCGGAGATCCATGGACTGGCCTAATTTAACCCAGGAGGTGAGGGAAATGTGTAAGTCATGTCCTACATGTCAATATGCAACCCCTGTGACTGTACAAAGGGCACCCTTACATGCCTTACCGGTTATTAGCACCCCATTCAAGAGGGTAGCCATGGATATTTTTGGGCCACTGAAAAGAACGAAGGCGGGGAATAAGTTTGTTCTTGTGGTCATGGATTATGCCACAAAATGGCCAGAAGCACTTCCCCTCAAAAACACTACTACTGAGACAATCATAGACTGTTTGATTGAGTTAACCGCAAGGTTGGGCGTCCCAGAAGAAATTCTCTCAGATAATGGGAGTAACTTTATCTCTCGCACAATGAAGCAATTTTGCAAACTCACAGGGATTAGACAGATTAAGACCTCTCCATACCATCCCCAAACGGATGGTATGGTAGAACGGTTCAATTCCACCCTCAAAAGATTATTGAGAAAACTAACCCAAAAGTGTGAGAAGGAATGGGACAAGTGTATTCCATTTGTATTGTGGGCTTACCGGGGAACGATACACAGTTCCACAGGGTATTCCCCATTCGAGTTGGTCTATGGGAAAAGGATGAGGACGCCACTGGACGAACTTTCTCGATACTGGAGAGGAGAGCAGGGCGAGAAAGACGTCGAGGTGGTGGAATATCTTCGGGCGTTGAGAGAGAAGATGGAGATAACCCAGGAACTGGCCACTTCCAACGAAACGGAAGCGAAACGAGGCCACAAGAAGTTCCACGACATGAAAGCGAAGGAGAGGAGTTTCCAAGTGGGAGACTATTTCCTGGTCTTCCAACCCAAGCGGCTGGAAAAGCTAAGCAGTGAGTGGAGAGGTCCAATGGTTATAACGAGGAAATTAACCAATGTAACTTACGAGGTGGACTTTGGTCAAGGTCCCAAACGATTCCGAACCTTCCACGTCAATGGGCTAAAGGCTTGGAATTCTCCAGTACCAGCAGTATTCTTTTCCGAGGATCAGGAAACGTCTGAATCCACATCTGAGGATGAGGAGGAAAAGAAACAGCACAAGACAGAATTAACATCTCAACAGAGAAAGGAACTCGATCAACTCAAGCAGGAGTTCCAAGATGTGATAAAGGACGTGCCAGGAAGAACCACGATGATTGAACACAACATACAAACAGGAGAGGCATCCCCGATTCGACTGCCAGCATATCGTCTTGCCCACTCGTCTCATGAATGCCTAAGACAAGAGATCAAAACACTCCTAGAACAGAAGATTATCAGACCTTCAAAGAGCCCCTGGGCCGCCCCAGTGGTGCTGGTGCCTAAAAAAGATGGCACAAAAAGACTGTGCGTGGACTATAGGAAATTGAACTTAGTCACTCAAGCAGATCCCTACCCCATCCCACGAATAGAGGAATTGATAGATGGGATTGGAAATTCTCGATGGATCACTGCCTTGGACCTTACCAAGGGATATCACCAGGTGCCGATGGAGCGAATGAGCCAGGAGAAAACAGCTTTCGTAACCCCCTGGGGGAAGTACGAGTTTCTGACAATGCCATTTGGACTCGTTGCAGCCCCATCAACCTTCCAAAGGTTGATGGACCAAATCTTCAGCGACACTTACGAATATGCCACTGCATATTTGGATGACATCATCATCCACAGCCAAACGTGGGCAGAACACATGACACATCTCAAGGAAGTATTCGCCAGATTAAGGGAAGCAGGCCTTAATATCAAGGAGACGAAATGTAATTTCGCTTGCAATATGTGCACCTACCTAGGACATGTGGTAGGTGGAGGAAAGATTCGACCCATGGAGGCAAAGGTCAGAGCAGTACGGGACTTCTTAACCCCAAAGACGAAGAAGGACGTTAGGGCATTTTTAGGGCTCTGTGGCTACTATCGGAGGTTCATACCCTCTTTCTCGACAGTAGCTACACCTCTCTCTGACCTCACTCGAAAGGACTCTCCAAATCGAGTTATTTGGACGAGCAAGGAGGAAACATCTTTTCACAGATTAAAAAGACTGTTGACCACATATCCGGTTCTGAACACACCGATATGGGGGAGAAGTTTTACACTTCAGACGGACGCGTCAAACACCGGAATTGGCTATGTTCTAAGTCAAAACGATGATGAAGGGGAAGAACATCCGATAGCATTTGGTTCCCGGAAGCTACTGCCTAGGGAGACTAAATACTCAGCCATGGAGAAGGAGGGCCTGGCAATTGTGGAAGGAGTCAAACATTTTCGTGTGTATCTGGAGGGAGTCCCTTTCCAGATCATGACAGACCACAACCCACTAACCCACCTATCGAGATTAAAGGACAGCCACGGACGAATTGCTAGATGGATTTTAACTCTGCAACCATATAGTTATACAATGGTTTACCGCCCAGGAAGTCAGAATGGGAATGCAGACGGACTCTCCCGAGAACATGGTTCTCGTCTAAAGGAGGGGGAAATGTCAGAAACCTTTCTGACTAATGAATACCAACCACAACTGCCTGTTCAACCACACAAGCAGAAAGTACATCAGGATACACAACCACAAACCACACAGAATAGACAAAGCTACTCGTTCTCACCCGTAGTCCTGGAAGACCTTCGAAAGTCTTCTATAGACACAGCACGGACAACTACAAGCATTCTGATTGGTCACCAGGAAAGGGAGTGTCGGACAAACAGCTCGGAATTATAAAAGACAGCTGAACAAACTAGAACAGAGAGAAAAAGCCAGATAGACTTATTTATAAGCTATACTGTGTGCATGTAGCCTGAGTATTCGAAAGTGCAATATATATTCATTGTTGTAAGAACCACTTTGTGTATGAGCATATCTATACTCGGGGAAGGGAGGCTGCTAGGATTTAGCAGGTGGTCTACAATTGGATTGTGGGCGTCAATCAGTGTGATTCTGAGACTTAGGTTACCTGGTGTCTGGATAGACAAAGTAGGACCTAGGTGGAGCTTAGAAGAGATTCACTGACAATAATCCAGGAACTTTTTAAAAGGAACTTATTGAACATAAGAATCCAGCACCAAGAAAATGTACCTATAGCCACTTATATAAATGGTCAAAGGATACATCATACAGCCTCTCTCAAAGAATTTGGTATGTACAGGAGAACTCCACGAAGCAATCAGAAGAGAAAAACAAGGACTCCAGCATCTATACCTAGTGAAGTATATACAAACATCTATGCGTATTAACATTATTATGTACGATCCCTTACCCGTTGACGATCCCTTACCCGTTTTTGAACCCTTACCCGTTTGTCGTCCCCTTACCTAATGCATGCGTACACACACAACTGTCACTTGTCCATGCATTGCTATTCATTGAAAGCGACTTTATATCCTTGCTGATCCAATGATCAAATGTGTAACGCACTATCCTCTATGCATGGACAAGTACCCGAATAGCATCTGGTAGTCTTCCTGCGATCACCTACAAAGAGTCTGCATACCGATCGGAGACTCCTGGGTGATACTCCATTTGACGCCCACCCACCTCATGGCCATCCCCTGCCCATTCCCAGGATGCGAATATACCATCGCCGAAGGCACTGACCCTGGCATTTCCCCGGTACTCCTGTCAACCCACGCCCTGATCCACCGAAACACCAGAGCCAAACCCGCCCCGGTGAAAAGACCGGAAGTCTCCTCTGGTGGGGGGACGACAGAGGCCTGGATATACTTCCTCCAACGCTGGAGGTCGTATGTTCAGGCCGTCCAACTGTCTGGCGCGGACATACCAGTGCAATTGCTGGAGTGTTGCGACACGAAACTCAGGCATGACGTCACGAGAAACTCGATCGGTCCTCTACCCATCGAAGGGTCGACGGAGGAAGCACTCCTTGCTGCCATCAAGTCCCTAGCTGTCAGATCAGAGAACCCGAAGGTGGCCAGGGTAGCCCTCTCCCGAATGACCCAGGACCGTACAGAGCCCATCCGCGCCTTCGCAGCACGCCTCAGAGGACAGGCCGAAGTCTGCCAGTTCCTTAAGAAGTGCCCAAACTGCGACGGCATGACAAACCAGGGGGAGGAGCGAGTGGCCGACCAGCTCTAGGCCTGGCGGATGCGGAGATCCAAGAGGATCTCCTTAAGCATCCGGACCAGGACCTCTCGGTGGAGGACACCATCAAATTCATCGAGGTGCGGGCTGCAGGAAAGCGTTCGGCCCTGTCCATCTCAACCCCGACCTCCTCCAGCGCCATCTCCCACTACGAAAACGAGGACACATCAGCCGTTGCCAGCTCATACAAGAAGCTGCAACGCCAAAATCCTCAACCACCTAGAGGCACCCCCCCTCGACACTGCCACACCCCAACTCAACAGAGGTCAACCAACACAACCCCGGCACCGAGAAACATCCGACCCAGAGGCAACACCCCACAGAGCAGACCCCCAACCAACCGAGGCATATGTGCCTACTGTGGGCAGCAGGGACACGGAGAGAAAGAGAGGACGGCCCACCGACGCATCCATTGCCCCGCCTTTGGCACAACATGCTCGGCATGCGGCAGACAACACCACCTCCCACACATGTGCTGGCAGCAAGCGGAAAACAAATCTAGCGTCTCCGTACAAGACCTGGGGATGCACGAAGGCACCCTACAGCACCAAACCTGGAACAGAACCTCCGAGCCGTGGACGCAGAGACGCTCCCCACCCCAACCTAACATCCCAGTCACCATATCTGCCAGATATGAGGACTTCCGAGCACATGGCCACACCCTCCCCCAGGAGACCCTCAACGTCCAGACCATAGCCATGGCAGACACTGGGTGCCAGAGTTGCCTGGCCGGCCCCACTCTGATGGATCAACTCCACCTCACGCCTGATGACCTCATCCCGGTCAACCTCCTGATGAAATCAGCCTCAGGAACCAACCTCCCCATTCAAGGAGCCGCCCTGATCCGAATCCGCATTCCATCAGGTGCAGAGACCCGCCAGATGGTGTATTTCAGTCCGTCAGCCACGAAGCTCTATCTAAGTCTGGCCACATGTGCAGACCTCGACATGATCCCCCTGGAATTCCCCCTCAGCTCGCCTACCAAACCACAGGCACACCAGACAAGGTCGGAATCAGTCGCAGACACACAAAACCAGGCATACACACCCCGCCCCGGACCCCAACCAAGCCCACCCCCCCCCCCCCCCCCCCCCCCCCCCACGGAACGCGGCCAGACCAGGGACCCAGTACGGATGACCCACGGAAACCCACCCCCATCTCAACCAGTGAGTGTACCAGCGAGTGTCACACACACCAGAGTATCACACACACCAGTGAGCATCCCCCGACCTCAACCAGTGAATGCCCCAGTGAGCATCCCCATAAGCATACCCCAGCAAAACCCGGCACCCACACCTGCCCGCCCCTGCTCGTGCCCCAAGAGAGCCGCTCCACCACCCAGACCTACCAGCTTGCCATACCCGGCCACAGAGGCCAATCGGGGGCTGCTTGAACGCCACTTGCTGCAGACATACGCAGCAAGTGCGTTCAATGTGTGCGAGCACCAGCCACTGCCAATGATGGCCGGACCACCCCTGTCCCTCAGTATCGACCCTGCTGCCATTCCCAAACCTTGCCACACGCCAATCAGCATCCCCATCAACTGGCAAGATGAGGTAAAGGCAGGCCTGGACAGGGACGTTCGCCTCGGTGTGCTGGAACAGGTCCCCTTGGGTACCCCAGACACTTGGTGCCATAGAATGGTCATCTGCACCAAGAAGAACGGGTCCCTGAGGAGGACCATCAACTTCCAGCAACTGAACCAGCACGCCACCAGGGAGACCCATCACTGCCAGTCACCCTTACGGCTACCACTCTGTCGCCATGACAGAATCGGACCGCCACTACACCACCTTTATCACCGCTTGGGGCAGGTATCGCTACCGTTCCGCCCCACAGGGGTACATCGCATCTGGGGATCCATACACGGCACGTTATGATGCCATTGTCTCGCATGTCACTTGCAAAACAAAGTGCATCGATGACGCCCTGCTATGGTCCACAGACCTGGAAACAGCATACCATCAGGCCACCCAATGGCTCGACCTCTGCTCACGGAACGGCATCACCTTGAACCCGCGCAAATTCCGCTTCGCACAGGATGAAGTGGAGTTTGCCGGGTTCGATATAACCCTGACAGACGTCCGACCCAGCAAGAAGTACCTCGCCGCCATCAGAGACTTCCCACAACCACTCGGCATAACAGACGTACGCGCCTGGTTCGGACTCGTGAGCCAGGTCGCGTATGCCTTCTCCATGGCCCCAGTGATGCAACCCTTCAGAGACCTCCTCAGCCCGTCACAACCATTCACCTGGATGGACAGCCTACAGCAAGCCTTCGACGCGTCGAAGCTGGACATCTGCCGACGCATCGAAGAAGGCGTACGGATATACGACAAGGACCGACCCACCTGCCTGGCGACAGACTGGAGGAAGGACGGGATAGGTTTCTAGCTGTTCCAAAAACATTGCCAGTGCCCTTCCCGGGAAATCCTCTGTTGCCAGGAGGGATGGAAGGTCGTCCTTGTCGGGTCTCGTTTTACCCACTCTGCCGAGTCACGCTACGCCCCCATCGAGGGGGAGGCCCTCGCCGTCATGGATGCCCTAGAGAAAGCCCGCCACTTTGTCCTCGGGTGCAGCGACCTCCAGATCGCAGTGGACCACAAGCCACTGCTCAACGTATTTGGAGATCGCTCGCTCGAGGACATCCACAACACCCGCCTCCGGAATTTGAAGGAGAAGACACTCCAATTCAGATTCCGGATGGTATACATCCTCGGAGTCCGCAATCACACCAGCGACGCCCTATCCCGCCACCCATCCGGCGATCGTTCACCCACCCGACTCCACCTGCAGGACGACACTCACACAACCATCAACACGTGCATTCCAACAAACGGGATCGCCTGCATTGCCAATGATCCTGAAGGACTGACCACAGCACTAACTGCGGCCATCCGCGACACCAGCCTCCAGCAACTCTCAGACTTGATCGAGGGGGGACCACCAGAGGCCAGACACCACATGCCAGTAGCCATCCGAGAATACCACCCCTACCTTGACTCCCTCTCCACCGTAGACGGCGTCATATGCCGAGGCGAAAGGATAGTGATCCCCACTGCCCTTCGCCCCACCTGCCTCCAAGCACTCCACGCCGCACATCAAGGCACCAGTGGGATGACCGCCCGGGCCCAAGCATCCATCTTCTGGCCCGGCATGACCAAGGATATCGAACTCACCAGAACCCAGTGCGCCATCTGTAACGGCAACGCGCCGTCACAGCCAGCCATGCCATCCACGACGCCAGCTGACCCGGAGTACCCCTTCCAGCACATATGCGCCGACTTTTTCCACAACGGAGGATTGGCGTATCTTGTGCTGGTCGACCGGTACTCCAACTGGCCAATTGTCACCACATCCAAGAATGGGGCCGATGGACTCATCCGCACCTTACGCGAAACCTTCTCCACACATGGCATCCCCGACAGCCTCACTTCTGACGGCGGCCCGAGTTTGCTGCCCACTCCACCCGAGACTTCCTCCTGTCCTGGAGCGTACACCACCGCATCTCCGCCGCATACAACCCACACAGCAACTGCCGCGCGGAGATTGCGGTGAAAACCATGAAGCGCTTGATATCTGGCAACACTGGCATCGATGGAGAACTCTCCGACAAGTTCCACCGCGCATTACTGCAGTATGGCCCCAACCCCGAAACAGGCATGTCCCCTGTGAATTGCCTGTTCGGAAGATCCACCAAAGACCTCATACCTGGCATCCCCAGCAAGTACCGCCCACATCAGGACTGGTCAGACTGCCTGGACCTCCGGGAGCGCGCCCTCTCCAAGCGCAGAGTCACTGGCCGTGCCAGATGGGACGAGCATTCCCAAGGCCTGTCTCCACTTCGTTGCGGCGACGCGGTCATGATACAAAATCAGACTGGCTGCCACCCGACGAAGTGGGATAAATCTGGCACGGTGGTAGAGGTACTACAGTACCACCAGTACTCGGTGCGAACGGATGGCTCTGGGCGGCTGACCACACGGAATCGTCGTTTCCTTCGGAAGTACGACTCATTCCTGACATCCCAAAAACTCCACACCATCACGCCCCAACCTGCATATACGCCACCTGCCATCGGCCCAGCCACGATCGCCCCAGCTCCACCGACGACCACACCAACCCCCCCGCCCAACAGACCACCCACACCTGCACCGACTGTGAACCAGAGCTCCCAGTCCACACCGGCACCCCCCAACAATCCAGCTCCATCACCACGACACCCGGACATCCACACGGCTCCTGCACAGATCAAGATCCCTCCCCAGTCAGCGACACCCAGCCCACTACCGACAACGCCGAAAACATATGCGTCCGTGGCCAAGACACCATCCCGAGCATCGCACCTCCCACAGATCAAGCTGCCATTAAGGAGCACACTCCTGCCCACATCAAAGAATACCCCTCCCGTGGCCCAGTCCAAACTACCACCAACCCCACCACTACCCCGCCGCAGCCTACGAGGACCGAAACCGGTGGACCGGTACGGGTACTAACAATCCTAAATCAGTAGCCCTCCAGCCTACTTGGGGGGAGGTAGTGAAGTATATACAAACGTCTATATATGTGTATTAACATTATCATGTACGAACCCTTACCCGTTTTTCGACCCCTTACCCGTTTGTTGTCCCCTTACCTAACGCATGCACACACACATCTGTCACTTGTCCATGCATTGCTATTCATTGAAAGCTACTTTATATGCTTGCTGATCCAATGATCAAATGTGTAACGCACTATCCTCTAATACCCTGTCAACATGGTATTTCAAGCATTATCTTTGATCAAAAATATCTAGCTATATAATTATGTTGAACAATAATATATATAAGAATACAAAAACAATACTTATATAGTAGTGTTTATTAGTGAAATCATGAACAATATTCATTGATACCAATTGTCATTATAATATAGTGTATTATGTTACCATAATTATGTCTCGGACATCTTCAGTTATCCATAGAGTCATAATTATAGTGATTTTCTTGGAGAGAATGGAAGAGAATTTTCACCACTAGCTTCACACATTTTCCTTATCTTTTCCATCTTGCATTAGCCATGTGAAATGTAATAACAAACCACAGTCATTTTGCTAACCTTCACCATGGAATATTGAGTCAGTAATGACCTCATACTATATACTTCCTGTCGAAGATGAATTACAGCAGTTGCCATTGACATGATGAATTTGGATAAGCTTTGAATTATTTTTTAAGATTATTTTTTTAAATCATAATTTTTTTCCCTGAGGTTAATTTCACATTAACTACTCTATTTAGGAAACATCTTATTTCTTTTACTTGAAAATGCCTGGGCATAAGGTCATGAAATCATGCTCCTCCACAAGCAACACAAGTGTTCATCAACTTGAACTAGAACAATAATATTTTGAATGATAAATATATGACATTCCATCTCTATACATTGGAGAACAGAGGAGGTTGAAGACCCGAGTAAAAGAACACTTGGATGCATGCAGACCGGAAAACTGAAGAGATCTGCCATTGCTAAACATGCATGGAACCACTATGACCCAATCTTGGTGTGAGAAGACTTCAAATGGAGGGATTTTCTAGTGAAAGAAGCTCTGCAGATCCACACCAAACCCAAGTATCAGGCTTTCAGTAGAGATGTAGGGCCTGGATACCTGTAGTTGCTGGATCTCGACTATCAAGACTATGCACAACCACACTCATATTTATCATTGCCATGGCAGAAGTAATAAACTAATAAAATCTAAGTAACTATTATAGAGTTATCCAGTCACTTTGGTGATACTGACCAGCTTTAGATGGACATCCGCAATTGCTTGGTTTGTTTGAGCTTAATGACTATTTCCAAAACAAGCTATAAAGATGGTCTCTGGATGAAGTGTTAAGTGAGAATATTTGAGTTGATTATTGAGAAAGTCCATTATGGCAACTAAGAGTTCATTGAGAAGAATACTCTAATCCAATAAGATCAAAACTTAGCTAGCATTTTCATGATAAAGTGTGTAGAATGGGAAATTCTAGCTATTTGTTGTAAACTTCCAGTGAATTGAATGGAACTTGCTATTTATTCTTTCACATTTGTTATTATTATAAACTTATGACAATGTGCAGTAGAGATGAATTGATATAGAAAGTTATGCAAGTTGGAGGACAGACACCAAGAACTGGTTGAGCAGAAGCTGTGACAACTCTCCAGAGGGATTTGTTCCAGTCTCTAGTGGGTTACAATCTAGATTTGTTTGTCCTCTGCCACAAGCCAAACTCTGGAAGAAGTAGCAAGTGGAACACCACTAGTGGAGCCAATAGTCCCTCACCAGTAGAAATCTCCCTTCTCAAGGCTCACTACTTTGTCAAGACGGGATAAGAGGTCTGCCCCGGAAGGTGGAGGGTCACAGAATCCTGAAGGAGTCTTGAATCATACCCAGTGACCAGGAAATTACTGTTTACTAGGTGACTGGGGGTCACCAGATCCTCGACACTGGTGTTTTCCCATTTCTAGTAGGCATCTCCCTCCTCCCCATCCTCCTTCCTCTCCCCACCATCCCACCAGTGGCATCCTTACTCTATACTGATTCTCACTATTGTCAAGCATTCTTAAGTTATGATACTCGTTAGCCCCATTTCATTGTATACCTCTCAAGAAATGAATAAATAATGGAGATAATGCCAGCCTGCTATATATCGGTAGCTGACTATCCACCACATGCTGCCAGCACGTGCATCCAGCACATCTGGCACATGCGTCTAGCATGATAACCAGATGTAATTTTTTTTAATTAATAATAATAATGGTAAGAAGGTCTATTGCAGGACAAGAAACAATGTATGCTGTGTATATAGTTATGATGTGGAAGACATGGGCACTTTCTATTAGACTGTGATGAATTTGGAAGGGAACAGAAAATGTTAATGAATGAGGAGAATTTAGGGAGCTGGAATATGGTTGGAGGAGTTTGAGATGGTGGGCACTGAGGGGAAGGTGGCATTATTGCTCGGGAAGGAGGCTGGAGGGTGTGAATAATGAGGTGATGGTGGAAGTGTGTAGGTGCATTTCGCAGTGCATAGCAAAATGTTGGCATAAGAGGAAAGGACTGATTTATGGCTTCCCCCCATCCACTCCAAGCAATACAACTCATTTAACATAGAACATTAACTCAGACATGTATGTCATAGTTTTATTACATAACAGGTCATCTTACTGTCATTACTTAATTTTTGTACTACACTGGGGTGTGATGGTCACAAGGAACTCAGCATTTTGAAGATTAAATTACAGTCTTATGCTCTCTCCCTGGAGCTCATGTTGTAGATCCCTCTGATGCTCGTCTCCTGGGTTCTTCACTGGGTAGCGTGGATTCTGTCTCAACTGTTCTCAGGGACAAAATCGGTACCCTTGAGGTCATGGGGGACAAACTCAGATTCGTTTCTAGATAATAGCGCAGCTACGCCTTTGTCGTAGATCACACTGGATATGAATCACAACCTGTCTTTGACAATGTGTGCATCAACTGAGCATAGTGTATGTCTGCGCATGCGTACATGTATGAATACGTATAACGGGTAAGGGGTCTACCTATACAAGAGAATACATACATAGCGATCTACTAGACCGATGTCCACTACCTCCCCCCAAGTTGGCACTGGTGCCTGCTGAAGTTAGTAGATCAGTTGTGGCCGTAGCGGTCAATGGGCTTCGGCCCGCGTTTGCTGCGCCGGGGTGGTGGTGGATTCATGGTCAGGCTGCTCGGGTGACCTGGGAGTAATGATGGACCTTTGTGCTGCCGGCCTGTTCAAGGCAGGTGTGGAGGGCGGACTGGTCACAGGTCGGGTGACCTGGGTCGGCGGTGGAGTCCGGGCGACGGAGGCGTAGGAGCGTCCCGTGTGTGGGGTGGCCGGGGTGATACTCAAGGGATTGGGGTTGGTTGGAGGTCCCGGGGTGGTGGCTGTGGTGGGCTCTGGCACGGTGTGGGCCTCGGTGTGAGCGTTGGTTGGCGGGTAGTCAATGATCGGCTCTGGCTCCGGATGGGTGACCGTCGGCGTGTTGTTGTGGTATGGTGTGTCGGCAAGTGGGAGTGGTGGTAGTTCCTCGGTTGGGTGGGGGGTGTACCGGCGCAGGAACCGGCGGTTGCGGGTCGTGAGGCGGCCAGAGCCGTCGGTCCGTACGCCGTACTGATGGTATTGTAACACTTCCACTACCGTCCCCGACTTGTCCCATTTGGTCGGGTGTCGTCCTGTCTGGTTTTGGATGAGCACGGTGTCACCGTTCTTGAGGGGGAAAAGGCCCTTGGTGTGCTCATCCCATCTCGCACGACCTGCCACGGCTCGCTTGGAGAGAGCTCTCTCCCTGAGGTCGAGCTTGTCTGTCCATTCTGTGTGGGGCAGGTATCTGCCTGGTAGGCCGGGGAGGAGATCACGCATTGGTCTTTGGCATTGGTCGGCCAAAGACGCATGTCGCTGGGGACATCTTGGTGTCTGCGTCCGGGCAGTTGCGATAAATCAGTAGGGCCTTGTGGAAGGCATCGGACAGGGTGCCGTTGGGGCCAGTGTTCCCTGCGATTAGCCTCTTCATGGCCTTCACTGCTACTTCGGCTCTGCAGTTAGCGTGGGGGTGGTACGCCGAGGATGTTCGATGCTGTACGCCCCAGTTAGTAAGGAACGATCTTGTCTTGTGTGCCGTAAATTCTGGGCCGCCGTCGGAGGTGAGCGTGTCTGGTATGCCGTATGTCGCAAAGGTATCACGGAGGGTTTGGGTTAATCCAGCTGCACCGTCCCCGGATGGGGTGACGATGGGCCAGTTGGAGTACCTGTCGACAAGGACCAGGTATACCAGTCCGAGGTGGTGGAAGAAGTCCCCGCATACATGCTGGAAGGGGTATGCGGGGGTTTCCGGTGTGACTGAGGGCATGGCCGGCTGGGATGGAGCGTTGCCGTTGCAGACACTGCAATTGGTCCGTGTTGCAGTGATGTCCTTGGATATGCCAGGCCAGAAGATGGATGATTCCGCTCGGGTGGTCATCTTGCTCGTGCCTTGGTGAGCGGCGTGTAAGGCATCCAGACAGGTGCGGCGGAGCTTGGTTGGGATGACGATTCGGTCTCCGTACGTTATGACGCCATCTACTGCTGAGAGGGAGTCTCGGTAGGGAAAGAAGTCCCGGGTTGCCGGGGACATCAGGTGCCGTTTGTCCGGTGGCCCTTCCTCTATGGTGAGGGCAAGGTCCTGCAGGCTGTCTTCCGCTGCAGTGGCGATCTGGATGGCCTCCCAGCTGAGGGGGATGGCAGTGATGGCTGCGCAAATGGCCGTGGAAAGGCCCACATCGTCGTCCTCGGGCGGGGGCGCGATCGAGATACCCGCAAGCAGGGCGGAGGGGATCCTGAGGCCTGTGTGGGGGCACGCAGTGTCGGGCGCCGTGCTGTCGTCCTGCAGAGCCATTCTCACTGGGCTGGGGATGCCGGTGGGGTGGCGTGACAGGGCGTCGCTGGTTTGGTTGCGAACTCCGGGTATGTGCACCATGGTGAATCGGTACCTTAGCGTTTTCTCCTTAAGGTTTCTGAGACGTGTGTTGGGGATGTCCTCAAGGGATCGGTCCCCGAACAGTTTCACCAAGGGTTTGTGGTCAACAGCTATGACCAGGTTGGAGCATCCGAGAACAAAGTGGCGGGCCTTGTCCAGGGCATCAGCGACCGCTAGGGCCTCTCCCTCGATCGGTGCGTATCTCGACTCCGCTGCATGTGTGAACCTGGAGCCGACCAGGGTGACCTTCCAACCCTCCTGGCAACAGAAGATCTCCTGGGACGGGCACTGGCAGTGCTTCTGGAATAGCCAGTACCCTACCCCGTCCTTGCTCCAGTCCGTCGCCAGGCAAGTTGGGCGCTCCTTGTCAAAAATTTTCACGCCCTCTTGGATCCGTGTGGTGATCTCCTTCTTCGACGCGTCAAAAGCGAGTTGGAGGTCCTGGGTCCATGCAAAGGTGGTGGAGGGTTTGAGTAGGGACCGGAATCGACGTCATGGAGAATGCGAAGGCTACCTGGTTCACGAGACCGAACTAGGCGCGAATGTCCGTTATCCCTATGGGTGTCGGGAAGTCAGTGATTGCTCGGGTGTACCTGCTGCAGGGCTTGACTTCGTCCGTTGTTATGAGGAACCCGGCAAATTCCACCTCGTCCTGTGCGAACTAGAACTTGTCCGGGTTCAGCGTGATACCATTCCTGGCGCAGACGTCGAGCCACTCCGTGGCCTGGTGGAAGGCGTCCTCTATGGACTCCGACCACAGGAGGGCGTCGTCTATGCACTTGGTTTTATTTGGTATCTCCGCGACCAGGCTGTCGTACCTGGCTGTGTACGCATCACCAGAGGCAATGTATCCCTGGGGGGCGGAGCAGTATCTATATCGACCCCACGGGGTTATAAACGTGGTGTAGTGACGGTCGGGCTCCGCGAGGGCAACGGAATGGTACCCGTTCCATGCATCGAAAATTGTCTTCTTCGATCGGGTCGGGACAGCTCTGGCTTGATGGAAGGGTGATTGGGTGTGATGGGTTTCACGTGTGGCATGGCGGTTCAATTGCTGGAAATCAATTGTCCTCCTAAGGGACCCGTTCTTTTTGGTGCAAATGACCATCCGATGGCACCAAGTGTCCGGGGTCCCCAGGGGGACTTGTTCCAGCACTCCTAGGCGGACGTCGCGGTCCAGTCCAGCCTTCACTTCCTCCTGCCAGTGGATGGGGATGGCAATGGGGGTGTGGCGGCGTTTAGGGACAGCGTGTGGGTCAATGTTGAGCCGGAGTGGTGGGCCGGACATCATTGGTAACGGCTGGTGCTCACAGGTGTTAAAGCTGCTCGCCTTGTACAGGTC
Source organism: Cladorhizidae sp. MBARI D1340-BT2 (assembly GCA_028752905.1). Taxonomy (NCBI): domain Eukaryota; kingdom Metazoa; phylum Porifera; class Demospongiae; order Poecilosclerida; family Cladorhizidae; species Cladorhizidae sp. MBARI D1340-BT2. Next base: position 24,192,676 of record JAQNBH010000018.1, read on the forward strand.
CCTGAGGTGTAGTTCCAGCCTACCCCTATTGGCCTCAGTCGCCGGGAATGGTAGGCTTGTAGGTCTGGGTGGGGCTTGTGCTCTAGTGGGGCATGAGCAAGTCTTAGAGAGGGTTTGTGGACTCACATGAGGAGGTATTGACATCGCCTTGAGAGGTCTGGGCGGCGTGGTCGCAACCACGCCGGGCGTGGTGGTTCTGGTCTGCAGGGGCGTTCTGGTCTGCAGGTCTGCATGGTAGGAGTGTTGTGTTGGTCCGGTTTGGGCTCCCCGCCCCGTCTTCCCAGCCTTGTTGTTTCTCAGAGGTAGCATAGGCGTGCTGTGGGGGAAGTGCCTGGGGAGCAGCCGCAGGTCGACGCAGGTAGCCAGGCTCAGGTAGAGCTTGTTTACAATGCCTGAAAAGTATACCATGTGCCTGGATTCGAGGCCGGTGATGTTGGCCTTGATTCTCAGAATGGCGGCTCCCAAGATAGGCAGGTTGTTGCCACTTGCAGAGTGCATGACTAGATTGACAGGGATGAGGTCATCTGCTGTCAACCGGAGCTTAGTCATGAGTTGAGGGCCAGCCAGGCAACTCTGGCAGCCAGTATCTGCCATAGCGCAGGCTGCGATGCCTAACGTCTCGATTCTCAGGGAATGGCCATGGTGGCGGAAGTCCTCCGAGCGTGCAGAGACGATGACATCAATGTGGGGCTGTGGTTGGGACTTCTCCTGGGTCCAGCGACGGGTGTCTGGGTTCCACTGCTGGTGGTCGAGGGTCCCCTCAACCATTGTGTCTACCTGTTCGTAGATGGCGCTCTTCTGTTCTATGGACCCTTGCCAGCACATCTGGGCTGTATGATTCTGCCGTCCGCAGGAGGGGCAGGTGGTTCCGAAGGCCGGGCAATGTATGCGCCTGTGAGCTGTTCGTTCTTGTTCTCCATGGCCTGGAAGGCCACAGAAGTTACACACACCTCGCTTGATGGGTGTGTTTCTGGTGGCGCGTTGAGGTGGCAGGCTCTGTCCCCTAGTTGATGTCAATCTCTGGTTGGGGTAGCCGGGTTCTCGGTGGGGTGTGTGGTTGGGGGGTGGAGCATGTTGTCGGGTGGGTGTGACCTTGCCTGGTCCCAGCCCCGGTCGTAAGGGGGGGGCGGCGCTGCTGGCGCCTGTACGTGCTGCTCACTGCCTCTGTACCCTCATCATCATCGATGGCGCTAGTGCAGGTGGGCGTGGTCATTGATACTGCCGACCTTTTACCAGCTGCCCTCACCTCCACAAATCTAATGGTCTCTTCCACCCCCATGCTCTGGTCTGGGTGTTTAAGGAGATCCTCTTGGATTTCTCCATCAGCTAACCCAATACATAACTGATCCGCCACCCTCTCCTCACCTTGATTGGAGATGGCCTCGCAGTTAGTACATTTCTTAGTGAAACAGCATACCTCGGCCTGGCCTCGGAGTCTGGCCACGAAAGCCCTCACTGGTTCGCCCCTGTCCTGAACCATCCGGCTCAAAACCACCCTGGCCACCTTGGGGTTTTCCTCCTTCACCGCTAGGGCTCTCATCGCTCCCAGTAGGTCCCTCTCGCTCATGTCCTCCAGTTTGACCGGGCCGACTGCATTTCGAGTGATGTCACGTCTGAGTTTACTATCACAGCACTCGAGGAGTTGCACCGCGATGTCTTGTTCTGTGAGCTGTACTGCCCCAGCATAGGCCTTCCACCTAGTCAGAAAATACGTCCAATTCTCCGTGGTCCCTCACGATGTCATCTCCGGTCTCTTCACGGGCGCAGGTTTAGCCTTGGTCGCCCGGCTGTGTCCCATAGCATGGGTGGACAGGACGACTGCTGTTACTGCCGGATCCAGATCTGCCGGGGTGCTGTAGGTACATCCAGGGAAGGGACATCTGACCGCTTCCATTTTGGTGGGCGTTAAATGGGGTCACCTATTATAGTTTCCTTTAGGGATCCTCCACAGTGTTGCCAACGATGCTACAATAGTCGAAGGATACACTATTCTCGGTTGATGCACACATAGATAATAGCGCAGCTACGCCTTTGTCGCAGATCACACTGGATATGAATCACAACCTGTCTTTGACAATGTGTGCATCAACTGAGCATAGTGTATGTCTGCGCATGCGTACATGTATGAATACGTATAATGGGTAAGGGGTCTACCTATACAAGAGAATACATACATAGCGATCTACTAGACCGATGTCCACTAGTTTCTGCTCAGGATGCCTTAATCCTGTGTAATTCATTTTCTATCCCTAAGCTTCTATACACCTTCAGGATTTAACAGTTGGTTCTCTTTCATTCTGATGGGAAAAGGCCTGATGAGGTAACCATGGTGCCATGGCAACCAACTGGTGTGGGATGCAACTGTCTGGATACACTTGCCCAGTCATGTCTGGTGCTGCAGTGAATAGTGCTGCAGCTGTGGCTGCTATGGCTGAGGAGAAGAAAGTGGCCAAGTTTGCCAGTCTAGATCCTTGTGTGTCCATGACCATTGAGTCATTGGCCAAAGAACTGGGTTGGTGAAAGGCCATACTCACTTCCTTCAGCATCTCTCAGTCACAGTCCAGTAGCTTGGGGTCGGTCGGGAGTTGAACTTCTTAGTTATTTATTTATATTTATTAATTACCCAATTAGGTGTTTTTGTACGAACTTGTAATTAATATTTATTATTATTTTGTCTACAACTGAATAATAAGAATAAAAATAAAAATAAAAATAATAATAAATAAACAAATAATAATAATATTATTATTATTACTACATTGTATTATTATTATTATCATCATTATCATAATCACCATTATCATAATCACCATTATCATAATCACCATTATCATTATTATCATTATCATCATCATTATTATCATCATTGTTATCATCATTATTTTCATCATTATTATCATCATTATTATCATCATTATCATCATCATTATCATCATTATTATTATCATCATTATTATTATCATCTTTATTATTTATTATTTATTATCATCCATTATTATCATCATTATTATTATCATGCATTAACATTAGCTTTAGCATTTATCATCATTATCATTATAATATCATTATCATTATTATTATCATTATCATTATCATTATCATTATTATCATTATTATTATCATTATTATTATCATCATTATTATCATCATCATTATTATCATTATCATTATCATTATCATTATCATTATTATTATTATTATTATTATTATTATTATTATTATTATTATTATTATTATTATTATTATTATTATTATTATTATTATTATTATTATTATTATTATTATTATTATTATTATTATTATTATTATTATTATTATTATTATTATTATTATTATTATTATTATTATTATTATTATTATTATTATTATTATTATTATTATTATTATTATTATTATTATTATTATTATTATTATTATTATTATTATTATTATTATTATTATTATTATTATTATTATTATTATTATTATTATTATTATTATTATTATTATTATTATTATTATTATTATTATTATTATTATTATTATTATTATTATTATTATTATATTTTATTATTACTATTACTACTACTATTACTATTATTATTATTATTATCATCATTATCATTATTATCATCATTATTATTATCATTATTATTATCATATCATTATTATTATTATTATTATTATTATTATTGGGTGAACTGTAAATTTAATTATACTGGTCATCTGGCCATTCAGCCAGGTCAATCTATATACACAGATTAGGCAGTCTATGTGTACAGGGTTTCATTATGCTGTGTGAGTAATACTCGATTCACATGCTGAAGAATTGTTTTGCAGGGAAAGCTACTTGATCCTCTGCTGTGATTATAGCTAACACAAGACATAGGTATACCTATAGCTAATAATAATTTATTACTGTAGAAGAATGTCCTATGCGAGGGGCCCCCAAATCTATGAGGGGTCCTACATTCTCAGGAGAACACAATAATATGCCCTATAACTAGCAAATTGGTCAACAGCAGCCTCACAGTGCTGACACACATGTGGCCTACACACAAAGGAGTGCCTAGGCGAAGACCCACAGCAATACGGATGGTGTTGTCATCCATGCGAAGGACTAGAGATGAAATGGGAGGAGCAGACAACCATAAAGCTGATTGTTTTGTAGAGGCAGCTAGCAAACGAGCTTTAGAAACAGGGTTGGGAGCATTTGTTAAGGATGATTGTGCAGATCTAATATCTCTAATGACTTTGGAACAAAAGTTATCTCAAATGGAGTAATACTTACAGAAATGTGAACCATATTTTAAATTATAACCTAGAAATGTAAGACAAGAATTAGCAGATTTATATAATACTAAATCTGATGGACATGTCTGTGAGGAGGAGAAAAGAGTGGAAGAGCGTTTCAAGGTTGTGTTGAATAAACTGTAGTACGATGAACAATTCTTGTGTGTTAGTTGTAAGGCAATTTCCATATTCTTCTTAATCGTATTATTACTAATAATTATTATTATTACTAATATTGTTATTATTTCTGGTCAACTTCAGTGTGTCACTTGTGTTGGACAGTAGGCAAAGTTAGTTGTAATTGCTGGCATAGATTATCTAGAATTAATTGAGAAAAAAGAATCCAGAAAAATCACTGCAGCACCCTACAAATGTCACAGCCACAATTATTGGGGGTGTGTGTAACACAAATACATGCAACTAGATTATCTCCTTACCCCATAAGCACACACTGGGAGAGTCTGGTTAGATATCCTGTCACTTCTATATAAGTTACATTGCTAAATTACATGTACCTAATATACTGGCTGCCAAAAATTCCATTTCTATACAATTAACAACGGAACTGAGAACCAGCCTAATATATTTTTCTCGCATCCATATTTATAATCCCATATATAAATTCTTGGGGTATGTATTGGTACAGTAACCAATACAGTAAATACAAAACTTACCAGCTTCAGGTTTCCAACAGAACATTGATTTCCGAGTTGCATTATAAATAAATCAAACAAACCAATAAAGGCCCACCAAAATAGTGGACTATTTATTGTCAGCTGATAGGTAGTCCTTATTCTGGTTAACTCTACCAAAATGCAAGGCATTTAGTGGCAAGAGAATGTGCCATGGTGCAGACGAATAAACGACAATTATTTTAGCTTGCTTGATGCCCTGTGGGACAAAACTTGAAATCCTTGCATTGAAGGCCAATATACATTGAAGGCCAATATAGTACTTATTTGTTGTTATCTTGATGTTGCAGTGCTTAGATTATGACATGATGAATTAGCCAAGAACTATATACATGTACAGACTCCAACCGATGAAAAATTGAACCATCTCATGTCTGCAACATAATGGAATGCCAAATTCTGAAATGGAAATTTGTATGTGGAGTATGAAGGTAAGAGGAGTTTTGTTTTGTTATGAGCACTTGGAACAGTTTCCCTTGAAGCTGGGAGTACACTACAATAAGAGTGAGGTTACCAGGCAATGCTTTCAGCAGAATACTAAAGGGCAGACCATGTAGAAGCTGACAAAAAACTTGTTGAAACGATAGTTTGCACTCACATGATTGTCTAGTGTGTTCAGTACCCTCTCCATCATTGACACAATTTTATCCTGTATTTATAGTTATCTTTATTATCGGCCCAGCTGCCGTTTTCTTGATCTTTCTTTTCACTTGACGAACTTTCTATTAATTTATTTTATTTTATCGCTATATAGCTATATACCAGTTGCGGGAGGGCTCGCTTTTTTCGCTCGCCAATAAAATTTTGAGTATATCTGGCTACGTGACACACTGACACTCCAACATAACTATGGTTAAGATGTCAACTCATCGCGCTACTTTTGTACTCTATCTTATTGTCTGTACAGTTCTGCAAAAAGAAACATCTTCAGAGGCCTCCACCTGTGATTGTGACACTTTCTACCTCCTACACGTAGTGCCTTTCCATGATAATGACGACTACTGGAGCGGGACCAAGGATTGGAGTTCATTCCAGCTGGGCACCTTGCTACTCAGCATATTAACAATAATCCAGATCTTCTAAGAGGTAATAAACTGGAGATGATTAATATTAAGTCAGAGGCTTGTGCCAGGATCATGGCTCCATTAGATGGTTATGTGGAACTCTACACCAAGCTGTCTAGCTTGGAACAGAAGTGTGTGTTTGGTGTGATTGGATTCTACTGTTCCAGTGTAACAAAGGTAATGGCACCACTTCTCAGCCATCCCAAATTTGGCTACATTCAGCTAGCTTCTTCAACCTCTCCATTTCTTCGCAATACCAAGGATTTCCCTTATCTGTTTAGTGTAGTTACGTCAAGTGAAGTTTATATCAGAGCTGCTCTAGCAATAATGGCTGCATTCAACTGGAAGAGGATCAGTGTCATATTCGATTTTGAAGAATTTTTTTTAGGAGCTCTGGTTTGAAATTTGCAGAGTTGATTGATAATACTCCTGAACTAAGTTTATTAGCTAATATCCCTTTTTTAAATGAAAGAAACCAAGCAACTGAAATGTTTGATGAAATTCTTATGAAGGCATCCCGACTGAGCTACCTTTCAGTTACTATTGAACAAAGTGGCAGAATTATGTGTGAAGCTTTTCATAAACATTTTATATGGCCTGACTATGTTTACATCTTCCCTGAGCGAACAGTATCAGAGATCACGAGTTACAGTAAAAATAATAGAAGCTGTTCTGAGGATGTCATGCTTTCTTCCATAGAGGGGATATTTATTTTGCAGTACAGACTATTTGTTAATAATAATACCACTCTGGTGTCGGGAAAGAAATATCAATCCTACTACGATGAATATCTGAAAGCTCTAGACAGATCTGCAAGTGAAATTGAAATGGAAATAAATATGCAAACACTCTGTACGACCAAGTATGGGCTTTTGCACTAGCCATGAATAACTCTATGGATAGAATTTACACATCTATTAATGATTCTTTCAAAAATATCGTGAACAAGACACCCGAAATCAGACATATTTTAGCCGAAGAGCTCCGAAATATTTCCTTCCAAGGTGCTAGTGGTACAGTCAGATTTGATGAAAAGCAGGAAGCACAGACGGTTGTTGAAATTTATCAGGTACAAAATGGGCAGCAAGTTTTAATTGGCTTGTTTGATTCCTATCCACGTAAGGTACATTTTCTAGATAGCTTTGACAAACAATATATACCACAGGACTCCTTCGAACAGAAAATCTACATCCTACCTGTGGAATTACGAGCACCACTGGTAATACTTCAAGGACTGCTTCTGATCACCCTTCTAATCAGTGCCACAGCTCTCATTTACTGGAGGAAAAAACCAGAAGTCAAGTCCACAAGCTTAAGCATCAGTTTTGTTATTTTGATCGGTTGCTTGCTAATGTGCATTTCTCCTATTCTTACCAATGTCTTGACTACTCCCACTACATTCACAGTGCTCTGCAATGTGGACTTGTGGTGTTCCTTAAATGGCATCAGTATTGTAGTGGTGGCTCTACTATTCCGGCTACTTCGCATTGCTCATGTATTTGGCTCATACCACTCCACAGGAAAGTACTGGTCAGATATATTCCTGATTTTTTACATCATTCTATTATCATGTGTCATGTTTGTGCTGCTTCTGGTGTGGACAGCAGTGGATCATGTTGGATTAGATGCCAAATTAATTAACATTAATTCAGCTGAACCTCCATTTACTTTCTTTTTTTGCAATCAGTTTGGGGTGTGGCTCGGTATTGCATACACTTGGATTGCGTTTCTTCTGATAGTTGTGGTGTGCCTTGCCATTAAAACGCGACACATCAAGTACAAGAACTTTAAGGACACGAAGAAAGTAAATGGATTTATTCTCTGCGTAAGCATCATCTTTGGTATCTTTATTCCACTTTCACATCTGCTGGAAGTTGTGAATATTGTTGTAGGAGCTTACATCCTTAAATGGCTGTCTTTTTTCAGTTTTGTTTTGATATGTCAGTTGCTTTTATTTGTTCCTAAATATGTTCCTTTACTGTATGCAAAACCTGGTAAGCGAAGAACTCTATCATATTCTAGTCATTCTAGCCGTAGTGTTAAATTCACCACTAGTTCATACTAACATTATCACATCATTCATTTCGATGTATGTATATGCACATGTGCTTGTTACATATATATATAATGATATTTCTCTCGGATCTGTCTCTCTGTGTTTCTTTGTCCTCAATGAGTGCCAGAGGATCCAGGGGGCGGGTGGGACCATAATATAAGGACTCAACCAAAAACATGGGTGGGATTTGGAGCTCATGGACCATGACGCCAAAGCCAAGTAGAGCAGACATGACCAGAGGTTACTTGACTATGTGAAGAATGTAGACAAAGTTTGGGGTGCATATATAGGCCACACTCCTAAACTTGGGCAGGTATGGGGTCATCAGTGTAACATTTCGCTTGGCTGTTTCTGTCAGTTTGGGTTTATTTGTCAACAATGGGCACTCACACAGTGAACCCAGGTCCCAGGCAGGGTGGAATCAGAGGGGTGGAATAGGAGTAATTCCTGCAACTATGGTTGAGGATACCTTCATGAAAATGGGTCAATAAGTTTGACCTGGTATATGTTTTTTAAGGATAATATAGGAACACAGTTAGCATGGGTTCAAGGCTTTGTAGATTTGAGTTCCACTATTCTGAGGGTGTGTCAAATAATTGAGATGTGGGTGCATCTGTTGGAACAGTGTAGTCAATCTAGGAGACTTTGGTGCCTTGCACACCACAAATTGCAACAGAATTTTTTTCTTGCATTAGAGAGGTCTCTAGACCAACATATAGACCTTGGAGGGAAAACATCTAATTTGCATAAATCCATCCAAAAATCCCGAAGACAACCTTTTTGGCCATATAATATGCCATATAATAAGTATTATGCAAGCCATTTTTAGTTTAAAATATATTTCTTGAGAACAGGGAACTCTTTATAAAATATAAATTTACGTGGGCACTGGATAAATCCAATATAACTACCCAAATTCCTGGAAATGACTATTTTGAAGGTTTTAAGGTCAGGATTAGGCTTTGGAGGCAAGCCCTCTCACACAAAAAAGTTATCTTTGATCAATAACAAATTTGTGATCAATTTATGACTAATAAGGATCATTGCCGATAATTATCCACAAGACTTAGCGATGCATAACTTTGTCTGTGTTATATAATGTGCTACCTCACTTTTGACACATAAGATCTGTAATCATTTATCCTCAGATAAAATGTTGGCATTATATATTCATGGAACATATGGAAAAATACAGGCAAACAGTTAAACAGTACTCCTCTGGGCAGTTCATATCATTCTGTCTAATCAGAGTCTCCTTGATCAATACCTACCATATTAGCACACACACCCATGCATTCTCCACATGCAGGAGAAAAGTCGAGATCTGCTTTGCGACAGGAGCACATCATTTATGAGCAGCCTGTCTTACAGGAGCATCTGATGACTTGCAGTAAGGCCTTTGGTGCTATATATATCTCTGTCTCTCATTACTGAATGAGGTTTGAACAAGACACTTTCCAACCCCAGTCAGCAGGTTGTGGATCAAATCCTCTCCATGTCGGTACTTGGCGGTAAACTTTGAAGCTGTGGTACTGGACTGTTGCAGATATTGGAGGGAATGTCTGAAGGATGAACATTGGAAGTGCTGGAACCTACCTTCTGGTGCATCCACACACAATTGGGCCAAGTCTCTCCTTTTTTGACTTCCATAGTACAGACTCGCCAGTGCACTTTCCCCAGCTCTAGCTATCAGTTGTAGCCAGTTTGTTGCTGAACACTTCTGCCTGATCATTAAACACTGCCCTGTTTGGCAACCATTCTGTTCCAAGATTAGACTCGGTTGGTTGATGAACAGATTGCTTGTTCATCTTGATTGAAAGGAATGTATCTTTCTTCATGTTCATGATTGTTAATCCTGTGAAGTGCACTTCTGTCATTTGCTCTCTGGTCCTCCTTAAGTAAGCATTGTCTTTTGTTGGCCGAGTGTCATATCCATCAAACACAACAACTGCTTTTTGATTGTGCTGCAGCACATACCCTGCACACTTTTGACATAATGCTGTCATATCTGCTTCCTTTCTGCCATGGAATTCGATGGAATAGTGAACCACTATCAATAACATCATCTTCTGATGGGCCCGGGGCATCTTGCGGAATGTGTGCCCATATGGCTCTGCCAATACTAGCTAATTAGCAGCTTTCATCACATTCTTCATGTCAAATAAAGCAAGAGGATAGCCTGGGAGCTTGTACTGAAATATCTCTGGTAGCTGTTCATTCCTCGTGCCTGCTGTGACAAGTCTCTGGAAGAGTAGTTATTTGTGAGCTCATCATTTAGCTTGATATCATTATTTGATGTTATTGTCCTTTTTTCTTGAATGAATGTCTATCACACATTTGCTCACCATTGAATCTGCTATTGTCATCTCAAATGTTTAAGCATTGACTCTCTCCTCAGTAGTGACTCCTGTGGCAATGTTATGTAAAATGCACATCCCTCTCCTCTCTATCCTTGCTGGTGTTGCCTCTTTGAGTTGGTAACTTGTGCTGTATGACACTGATAATAATTCCTGCATGGTGTTGTTGATCTTGAGGCAGATAGGATATGACATCAGACACAAAAGATGCTGAATCTCTGAAATGCCCCTTCCTCCTCTTGTCAATCCACCTGTGGTCTTCACTGACTTCATTAAGATTTGATCAATGGCTAGATCGAGAGACAATCCACCCTACAAATGACTGCTTAACCACCACATGGTAACCTTGTAGAAAATGGGTGTACATTTCTGGTTGTAGTTCCTGGAATTTCAACATGCAAGGGCGTGGGAAGCATATTTTGACTGGTCAGGCTCAAAGTTGTGGGATTGGAACTGTCCCCACTGAAGCCAAACCGTAAAATCTACCTGGAATGCTATAATCACATGTATTACATCCTGAAAGATGTATTATCACTCTTCTACAGTTCCAAGCTTCTAGGTTACCGAAACAGCTAAGGAATAGTATGAGAGGTGACAATAAGCATGTGAGGTTACAAATATACTGAAAAAATTACTTGAACTGTCTAAAAATGTTACTATGGTGTTCATTGTTACTGGTGAATTTATTAGCAACTTCAGTGGTTGAGTCTTTCTTGAGACATTGTAGATCTCAGTTGAGTCGACGTAGAGCACTAAATGATCGTTCACTGATGGCATTAGTTGCTGGTATTACTGAAAGAAGCTTACTACTTCATTCAATAGTGTCTTTTCAGCAGCTGAAAGCTTCCAAGGTAACCCATCACTTCAGAGATATTGCTGATCTTTTTTTAAATCTGATTCAAAGTTTTGGCCAAGAATCTTGAGTTGTGTAATCAGGTTGTTCTCATTGATATCTGGACCATAGGTTTTGACATGATTAAATTCTTCTGAAAAATCTTCCTTATTGGCTGCTTTGATCAGTAAAGCTTCTAAACACTGATATAAACTATACCCTAGTTGATCAAACCTATCTGTAATAGATTGAACAATTAGATCCATTGCTTCAAAGTAGATTTGGCGAAAGCGATCAACTGGAGTGGTGTGAAACTCAGCTGGGGTGTTTCCTGATTCATACCTCCTAGGAGCTTTACGTCTTCGAGGAAGCAAGGGCTCATCAATTCCTTTCTCTTCAGCCATCATGTCAATTCTGGTCAAGAGTTTTTAATGTCATAGATGTCACTGCTTTTCCTTCTGCTGCTGATGTTTTAGGATTCTGGAGGGTTCTGCTGAGATTGTCTGTATGACGAAGAAGTCATTCACCAAGAACCAGTCCAAAAAAGAAATCAAATGAAGCCATTTGTGCTGCCACACCTCTAATACGTGCTATAGTTTCAGTGTCTGTCAAGATAGAGCAAGCCTCATCCCACAGCTCAAACAAAACTTCATAGTTATTAGCATAGATTCAGCTCTCACTGTCCACCTTGTAGGCCAGAGAACTCTGACCCCAGGTGTGGCAGGTGCTAGCTCATCTTTTATTTGACGAAATAAATTCTCCCTTCTAGGGAAGTACTTCACTAGCTTTGTTATTTCATGGGTTGTTTCTGAGGCCATCTTCGTAAGTTTACACTTTTGCACATTGTCACTAGCAGCAAGGTTTAACGCATGCCCATAACAATGTTCCTTTTCTTGTATTTGTTTTGCAACACCATTCCTTATTCCAGCCATGTTACTCGCCCCATCATAGCATTGACCACGTGCCTTACATAAAGGCAGATTAAAGCGAGAAAGTGCATCTTCAATTGCTGATACAATAGTAGCAGAATGAATAGTAGGTAGAATGTAGAGTCCAGTAAAAACTTCATGTGCATATAATTCACTATCCACCCACCTGAAGACTATCACCATCTGAAAGGAAGAAACAATGAGTGTTAGTAGAACTGTGTTTAATTATAGAACTAACCTGTTCGCTGTTAGATACATCAGTAGTTTCGTCTACCATAATAGTGAAGAACTCGGAATCTTGCAGTTGAGAAATGACTATTCGGAGATTCATCAAAGATATAACCTCATTTTGGATGACATTAGATGTGTATTTCTCTCTCTTTCTCTTGAGCCACTCAAGAATCTGAAATGTCAACCAAAAGTAATCTTACATCTCAACTTGTTTTTACTTAGCTATATATAACTTTGTGTCATCTTCTCCACGAAACACTAGTAATTGGTGAAAATTGCCATCAGTTTCATCACCATGTCCTCATATAGCAGATCCCTGATGAGCAAGAAATCGTAAGTTAGATATTATCTTCAACAAAAACTGTCTATTTTAAGCTTTCCCACGAGCATGTTCTGAAGACAGTAATTCGCCAACATCACTGGTTGTTGCTGGTATAGTTAAAAGCACTTGAACAGCATCCTTGTGAGACAAGCAACTTTCATGCTTTCAAAAGGCATCCTTCCAATTACTGAAGCCTCTTGAGATTAACAGTAATAAAACTAAAACAGAGTATAACTTACGAAAGATGGTTCTGCTTTTCCTGTTCTCATTTTTCCTTTCTTAATTGCTTTTTTAAAGAATAAATCTCTATCCACATCATAATGTAACAAGTCCCATGTCCTAAACCAAGAAGCTTGGCAAGACCTCTCTTTGTTCTGCTTTCTGCGCTTTGGAAAGGCAAATGAGAGAGATGGGTGATGAGGCTCAGCTATATCATAGACACTAACACACTCTACTTCTACACTTGTGGAAGCACCCATTTCAGAAGATCTAAAAAGAAGCAGCTGCTTAAGACTAGAGCAATTGTGCACAGAGACTTACTGAGCATGCCCAGTTTTATCCAAGGTATTTGACCTATGACCTCACTTTTTCTTTAAATATTGCTCAGGCTCGGGCCTAAGACCAGCCTGACCAGCTCCAACGCCTATGAACATGTATAGCTACAGGTTGTGACCACTTGATTTGAAATGTAGTTTCCAATGGCCTGTGCCCTCTCCTCTAAGGAACTTTCTAAGTATGCTCATCATGTCCAAGTGTTGGAGCTACAACTTTGAATTCCTGCCAAGAATTCTTTGAACTGCTGAATTTGAGGGATGTTATTGAAAGGCTTCCTGCTGAGGTATCATCATAAATCTCAGCCAATTGCTACAGCAACTGTTTCATGTACCAAGCTGTCCTTCCTGATTTTGTCATTGTCTTGGAACCATTATCATCATGAGCTTACTGATAAGGCAGTTTCATCTGTTTACTGCTCTCCAGTTCCTCCACCACACTGATTAATGGCAGATATCCATGTGGAAAGCTTTCAATATTAGCATGGCATTCAGTTTAGTATCAACTAGGAAGTGTCCATGAATAGCTCTTTCAACAGCATTTCCTGACAACACTGTCACATGGCTGACTGCATTGCTAGAGTTGCTCCAGAACATCTTGAATCACAGGCCTTGCTGCCAGTGCAGCCCAGGAAACTCATTACAGTTGTAAGCCTCCAAGGCCGAATACAATGTAGTCGAGATCAAAATCTTCAGACTCACTTTCTCATATCTGAAGTGCCTTCCACCGCAGTGACTGATCAAATGTCACACTGGGTCTGACATTGTACCTCTTTGCATGAGAGGACACATAGCTCAAGGTTGAATAAACACAACTGAGATCGCTTGGATTCATATCAATCATAGGAAGATACAACACAGAAGACTCTCCTGGGTAGTTGTCATTCTGTTCCATTTACATTAGACCACAGATCATCCTGGCCTCTTTGGATGCATTAGAGAAGGGCTAAAGTTGGGTCTTCTGCATTAGTAAGAGCTAGTAGGTGGTATGGCAGTGACCTGATGACCTTGGTGACTGAGGTGAAATATTTTATGTTGACATGCCCAATAGAGCATATGTCCTCAGTTGGTACAGTGATGTGAAGAACATGGTAACTGCTCTTGGTTGATGTAACGTGTCCATACCCATACCATGGAATGTATTTAAACCATCTATGGTAATTGTGGTAGTCCACATTGCCAGCAGCATATTGAACAACCCATTCTGTTGTAAGATTGGCAATCTCTGTACCTTGACACACTGAAGCACTTTATTCAAAGCCTCTGAATAAGCACAGCAACAACAGTGCTATTTAAAGGAATCAGACATCTTGACGAAAAATGATGGTGAAGTTGCACACCAAGTCCTAGCTGTAGAGGACATAAAGAACTCTTGGGCATGTTGCCTGCAGCTCCACTGAAGTAACTTTGATGCTTGGATTTTCTTCCTGGAAAGAGGACACGTAACAGTGTACAGAATAATCCTGGTAGAAAGTCTAGAGCCTTTTCAGCATTCATTTCTTCAGGTGTTGGGTGGACTGCATGATGGACTTAATGTCATTTTTGATCAGCTTGGTTGCTGCCTCTATCAAATATCATGTTTCTCCCGTTCTGTCATCCTTTACAGATTGCTGATGAAAATCATAGAGAATTTGAGATAGTGGAGAGATAAAGGTCACAACATTAGACTTCACAAATATCACTGTTATAACGATGTCATCACCATAATATGCCTTGATCCTTTTTATGTAAACCCATATGGAAAACTATCAGAGTCACCTAGATACGTTTTCATATTGTCTATCAAGTCATTTATGGTGGTATGTTCTTCTCTAGATCTGCTATAACTTGTAGAACTGCCTCTTCCAGGAATGTATACTTATGTCTTCCATGCTTTTCATTGACAGATTGGCCATCTGTATCTGACTTAAAAAACAAGATAGAAATCAACAACTGGATCTAAAATGGAACCTATTCTTCAAGGCAATTAAAGGACTGAATACAGAGTGGGGGGTGATTTTACAACATGACTTGTATACAGCAGAGTGAGGTGATTGCATATGATTTCCAACAGGATAGGGTGATTGCACAATATAAGAGACAACAACAATGCAGGTGATTAATACACAGACTAATATAATTATGTAGTAGCAATATCAATAAAGGTACAAATTCAGAGGCAGTCCATCCCTTCATTACACCAGATCATAGTTGATATGAACAACTCTAGAACTGGCAAATTTAGCCCTGGCATAGTAATTTGTCAGTCATATTGGATTTATGCAAATTAGCATATTCCCCCAAGATGCATAAATTATGTTGTTCTCATGACTTCTCCAAAATGCATTGTGAAGAAAAAAATTCTGTTGCAATTTGTGGTGGGTCTGAATCCACACTAGAATGAGGGATAAGTGAAATGGGTAAACACATCTGACTTGATTAAGGGCGTTCAAGTGTTGGGCTGTTTCTTAAACGAGTCAAAAGGTAATGCCTCACACATCTACTACAATTTGTGGTGACAATACTATCCTTCCCAAACATGTTCCATTTATGTCTAGTTTTGGGCTGCTGAAGCCAACTACTTTCCCCCCAATGAAACAAAAAGGAGCGAGAAGTGTCTTATGATGCCTGAGCACATCTGTTGCAGGCAGAGCTACTTAAATACATTTAAACATGTGTATGCACATCTGAAAGATCCGGAAACGAATGGGAGTGGGAATGGCCTAAAACATGTAGGCACTCAGTAATCCGACTGGCTCTGGCTCATGGGTGGTGCTAACTCGGGTATTATATATATATATATATACGTTATATAGATACATCCTATGCATGTATGTATATGTATATATACCAGTATAAATGCAATATAAAACATATTCATGTATTTATATGTATATACCAATACATATATACATATCCAAACATCCGAATGCTCGGTTTATCCGAACTCAGTAAAATAATAAAACATGGTAATGTTCATCTACAGGAAATTTAGTTGGGTTGGGCAGTTAGATATTTGCATGTGAAAGCAGGAATCAGTTTGCTTGAGCAAGCAAAAAGACGAGCATAGTTTGTTATTGAGTCATAGTTATCTCTCTTTGGCAATAAATCTGAAGAAACTATTTGAACTGGACCCATAGAAGAGTAAGGCATTGGAAAGACAATGATAACAGAGATCAGCATGAATGAAACCAAACTTTGAGATTTTGCAAGAACTCTTGATAGTCCTGCTATAGGCAACCAGCTTGGAAACAAAGGCACTCCAGACAGCACCATTTCTAGGAGTGAAGACAGCATATTTCCATGAAAAGTTACATGAACGAGAATCAGAAGTACCACTTTTTTCTGCTAATACAAGCTGGCTACTGATAAGACAGACCACCAAGTGTTGCAAGCTGAATCCTCTCAGACATCACTGATGGTGCTTAAGGAGTGAGACCTCTGTCATGCAGAAGAGGTATGATAACCTGAAGCAAACAACTCATTCTTGTAATGTATGTACAGAACTAGTTGTCATCAACAATTGTTTATACACAATACATGATTGTAAATAAAATATATGGATGTATGTGTGCAAGATGGCATGATAGTCCTAAGGATACGATGCTTCCATAGGACCAGCAAGTAAGCTACTAGCATCCCAAGGCCCTGCAGACAAATAAATGCCGCAATCAAGTATTTTAATTGTTTTCGTGTTTTTTAAATTATATTCGGGATTTTTGCATAACCAAACTTTTTGCATATCCAAACTGTGACAATGTTTAGTAGAAGTATATATAAATATAGTATATGAGTGACTATATACACTATATTATGTTCTGTAATATAATTATAGTAGAAGTATATAATATACTAGAAATGAATATAAGGTATTGTGTGGTGAGCAAAGGTGCAATAATTTTTTTATCTCAATTTGAAATTGCTCTAAGTATTGTCCTACTCCAGGCATCTGCAGGCCTAACATTATACACTGATCTGAAATTATTGGTGTCCTCAGATTGGATGCAAAGAGTAGGATGTTCCTTACATTTTTTAGAGTACCAGCTCAATATTGACCATGATGATCATTTCAGGTTTAGCAAACGTGTCCAAGGTTAGAGTATGTTGATGAAAAAAGTGGCAAATCAGAATGAAACTTTACCTGAGCATAAAGAGGCTTCTTCATCGTGGGTTGCTGTGCTTCCTCATGCCATTTTCTATCACTCACTCTTTTTTATCTCATTTGTTTGTTCTGCTGTTTCAGAAGTATGCTATGATTTTTCTCTCTCACTCTCCTTTTCTGAAGTCTATTTTATTTATCCATCGTGGAAAATAAATAGCTAGCTGTTCTGCTGAAAATATATCAGAATCTGAAGTTGTGCGCGCTTAGCTATGGTTTGAGTATGCACAGGTATGCTAGAATCCACTCATATACACACGACAACTATTTCCAAATTAATCACACCTCCATAGCTAAATCTGGGACATCAGGGTGTGCTGTAGCAGTTATCCTTGTATTTTTTCATCCTTCTTTGCTCCTAGCCCAGAGCTGGGTTTGTAGTTATAGCTTTCTCCAGCACTCTAGAGTCAAGAGCTATATCGAAAACCGCTAAGTTGCATGGCTCAAGATAACCTAAGCTGTGGGTGCTTAGAGAGTTAGTTCAATAATCTGATGATTTCTTTCTTTGGATCATACATAGACAACGTGGAAATTATAGCTATAGCTTTCTCACAGCTATCTCAAGAGCTCCATTGTAAATAGTGTCATGCTTTAGTGTCCATTTGAAGACTCTGGATCCCAAAGGCCATCTTCAACATTTATTGCATACGTTTGTGCCCTCCTTCCCTTGCAGAAATGTGGACAGATGGAGTATAAAAACTTTACCTGAGCCTATGGAAGTTTCTCGATGGTAGATGATGCCAAGTGATAGCAATAAAGGCAATAAAAATAAACTACAGTTATGATTAATTTAATTTTGAACACGAATAATTTTCAATGTGTGGCTAGCTTGATTATGTTGCTAGATAGAGCTAAAGTATGATAGTAAAGGAATTCATAAACTGTCTCAGAGACTTAGTTAGAAATAGCCTAGTTTTGTCTGCTGATTCGAGTTCATGCTGGTTCTAATTCCAGATTTATTGTCCAATACATGTGCCTCCCCTCTCTCCTCTCAAGCTTTATAGACTATTAGCAATAAGAAGGTAACATCATTTTTCATCCTCTCACACACACACACACACATTTCCAGCCAAACTGAGCATTATGGAAAACTCATGGGTCAGCACAAGGATTCCCTGTGAAATTAAAATGTATTATTCTTACCACCATCTAAAATCGATGACTTTTTCAATGGACTCTCAGTTGACATAATAACATTACCATAACTAAAATCTCTCCACTATGTCACGAATAGCTACCCATATAGCTACATAGTCCAGGAAGTTTCAATAGAAAGTCTAATACTAGGGTAAATGAGCCTGTATTTGTGACTTAATATTGTACAGGAGGTTTTTAAGATATAATATCCAGTAGCTTAATTAGAAGGTTTGAAACTTGAGTAAAAGCTCCCCTATATGTATAGAAATTCTAATATTAGGGTTAAAGCTCCCCTATATGTAACTTAATATGGTTTGAAGTTGGAGAAAATGCTCCCTACTTGTAGCTCAATTCTCTATTATATAGGAGTCTGAAACTTGGTTAAAAGCCCCAACACATTTAGGACAATGTTGTATAGGAGATTTACATAGCTCAATTCTGTATTTATAAATCTGAAAATAGGTTAAAAACTCCTCCTATAGGTAGCTCAATACAATATACATAGGATGCCTGAAACTATGTTAAAATGTCCCCCTATAGGTAGCTAATATTGTTGAATAGTTTTGAAACTAGGATAAATTCTCTCCATACCAATGTTTGAAACAAG
The DNA here is from genome assembly GCA_028752905.1 of Cladorhizidae sp. MBARI D1340-BT2. Taxonomy (NCBI): domain Eukaryota; kingdom Metazoa; phylum Porifera; class Demospongiae; order Poecilosclerida; family Cladorhizidae; species Cladorhizidae sp. MBARI D1340-BT2. The sequence goes on from JAQNBH010000018.1 coordinate 24,211,864, forward strand.
GGTACAAGTAGTTTTGAACAAAGATAAAAACATCGCCTCTAAGTGGCTCATATCTGAGGGTTTGAAACTTCACTTATAAGTAGCATGAAACTAGGTTAAATGCTCCCTATATAGGTAGCTCAATACTGCATATAATAAGAGGTTTGAAACTACAGTACTGTGGAAAGTCTGGTATTATAGGCTCTCACATATATATATAGCTCAATACTGTAGCAAGTCTGTTAGTAGATAAAGCTCTCCACTATACATATATACCCAATATTATTAGGGAAGGTATTACACTAGTAGCTACATTGGTAAACTAATGTAGTTCTAGTTACTTTATTCCTTAGATTGACTAGAGTAGTCCAACAGCAGTCCACTTGAAACAAACTGTTACTGGATCTCCCTGCGGAGAAAATTCTATAGTTAGACCTAACCCCTGAAGAAAAATTAGCAGGGTGACTAGCATCTGGGTTGATATGTGCATGCTCAGTATTAAGTATTAATTTTTTGTGTTTTTTGGAAGACAAGTTTGCTAGTTGTTGTTATTTCAAGTCTATAGAAATGGTCAACTGGTTTGCTGATTTGGGCCACTCTTTCAAATTATAATAATTATATATAATTTGTTAACAAATAAAATAAATGTTGCATGAGTGACTTAATGAACTTGGCACCTTGTTTTGACCGAGGTCCTGATCAGTTCATTCACACCTACCAATTCAACATTTACGAAACACAACAGTCACCTGCTTGATTATCCAACAACTCTGTAGCTTCCAGGTTCATGGACTGTCATTGTGTTCAGGTCTGCCAGAAGGCTCTGAATAGGGAGTATAATTGTCCGCAGATCATACAGAGCCAACCGCTTCCCTTCAGTATATGCAAGCAGATGTTGCAATGGGTATCAATGTTGAATGGTGCAGAGTGTGAGAAACTTGACTGTTGGAGGCATGTATCGATAGTGGAAGGGGAAGGAGAGGGGAAGCTTGTAACTAAGTCCATTGTATACTGTTCCTGACCCTCCACTGATGTTGGCTATCCAATTGAAGAGGTTGTCTCACTGTTGGCCGAGAGTGTGGAATCAACTGACATCTGTGAGAAAAATAGTGCTCTGTCTTGTCAATGGATTGGGAAGGGAAGGTACAAGTTCCACATGCTATTTGCCTTCCTTCATTGAGAAAACAAAAGTCTTATCGTTGTGCATAATCAATATTTCAAAACTACTGCGTGAATGGTTGTGAAGGTACAGTTCCATGTTTGGATAGATAACTAGACACGAAGAAAAGTTCACAGATAGCTAACAGTTTCATGATGGCAACCCTGCAGTATCTGTGCGATGATACTAGATAACTATACACTAAGGCTATACTTGACTGATGCCAGCCACAGGCTTTAGTGACTAGTGAAGCAATACACAAATCGATGTCGCCAAGACTGCAGTCAACTGTAAACATATGCTTACCAACAAGCATTTCTAAGAACTTCAAACAGTTGATTGGCATAGCTCATGTACCCAGTGTGTAAAAACTATTAAGTGGTGTTGTGTTGATAAAGAAAAAATATATCTGTATCTATAAAAAGGAGATCTCCCTGAAAGGTGTAGCTCATATCCAGTTTGTAATAGTCTTGTTGGGTATAATTATACATATAAAAAGAGGATGATCTCCAAAAATGCTTAACTACTTGATGAAACCTATTAACAACACTTTAGCTACAGCAGAAAGGATACCAGGACAGCCAGTGTACTCCTAAGAGTAATGCTGCTTTCAATTTTGATCGGCACACTATCTAGCAGATAGCCCTTCTCCTCTGAAACTCACATGCCCAAAATCAAGTAGAAGCTAACCATACCATCTTACCTTCTTTCAACCAGCATAATATATAAATTAAATTAACATAGTAGTACTACACAAAAGTTTATCACAACATACTAGTTGACCCACAGAAGCATTCAGAAATTTATAGTTCAACTACAAAAGCTTCCAGAACTTTCCAGAACTTTCTAGAAGACTAAGGTAAAGGGTCCATTAAACACCACACCTTTTATGTTTCCGCCTATATTTGTTTACATAAACTATTATTAACTGCCTTGCAGTTCAATGTTTACTGCACTTGCTCAGTATGTGCACCACTCTATATCTTATGGTGAAATTATGAAACAGGCCCTCATTGGGATGATGGATGGAAAAATTGGTATGGTCCCATGCTTGGCTTAGCACATGTACTTTGCTTCCCAATAACATAATCATGGCATTACATCATTGTGGTGATGTCAGCACCCATGTCATGTGAACTCTGCCGATTTGTAAAATATCACTGTACAAGTATTTCAAAGCACAGGCAGCACCATCAAAAGCTGAAAAGGAAATATCTGAAACTGATTGTTCTCTAAGTGATGGTGATGATGTTGTAGCGGCTCCATACTTGATATCCCCTACCAAACTCAACTCTGTAATGATGACCTTAGACCATTGCATTTTATTGATTCGAGTCACATGTCTTGTTTATTGAGTTGAGTTGAAATAAAGCTATTGTCAATTTGTTAGCCTTCTAAGTAACGATACTTGCACCGGCTACACTGGTGACCCCGACGAAGTTATTAACGACAGCTAAACTCCGCTCCCTCACAATGTCACTCCCAGACCACTACGGATGGCAGAATCAGCCGCGGCAACTGCAGCTGCCATCTCAGCAGTCTCACTCAAGCTCCCCACGTTCTGGTCCACCGACCCAGAGGTCTGGTTCGTGCAGACAGAAGCCCAGTTTGCTGTGCGAAACATTGTCACGGACGAGACTAAGTACTACCACGTCATCGTTTCCCTCGACCAACGCGTGGCCAACCATCTTCGAGCGTTCATCTTAGCTCCTCCTGACAATGGTAAATATGATGCTCTAAAAGGTGCGCTGCTTGCATGCTACGGACTCACTAATGCACAGAAAGCCACTAAATTAATCCACCTGGACGGCCTGGGTGACCGTAGGCCTACCGACCTACTGGCGGACATGATGTCCCTCAAGGGTAACACCCCAATGGACGACATATTTAGGGAGCTCTTCCTTGAGCAACTCCCAAACGATGTCAGAGACATCCTAGCACCACTGGACCTGGAAACGATGTCTGCACTGGCTAGGGCGGCCGACAGGATCATGGAGTCCAGAGCCCGCTCAACCTCACAACTCTCACTCGTAAAACAGCCACCCAAGCGATTTAACCCCAAGCCCCCTGAGCTGACTGCTGCCACCTCAACCAAGGAGACCCCAAGCTTATGCTGGTATCACACCAACTTTGGGGCAAAGGCAAAGAACTGCAGACCTCCTTGTTCATATCCAGGCAACACAACGAACAAGCCTCTAGTGGGAAACTTAGCTGGCCAAAATTCTACCCGCCTCTTACATATCTGAGACAAAATATCTGGCCTCCATTTCCTTGTTGACTCAGGCGCCAAAGTCAGTGTCTTCCTAGTTTCCAACCATGACCGAAGACCACAAAAACGAGGTAAACCACTGGTGGCAGCTAATGGCACCTCCATAGCCACCTACGGCACTAAAACTATGCCACTCAACCTCGGTTTCCGCTCTGTCGAATGGGATTTCATCCTAGCTGATGTGTCCCAGCCCATCCTTGGCCTAGACTTCTTCAGGGCACACCAAATCATGATTGATGCCCATGGACGCTGACTCATTGATTCCTGCTCCTACGCCAGCTGTCTCCTCTGACCCAGCCCATCTACAGCTCCAAAACTCTGCTCCATCGCATCTATGGATGAGTTCACTAGAATTCTGTTAGATTTCCCCATGCTCACCACCACCAATTTTTCCTCTACCCAGGTCAAACATGGCGTCGAGCACCATATCCCAACAAAGGTACCACCAACACATGCCCATGCCAGACGCCTCGCCCCCGATAAGCTTGCTATCGCTCGCCAAGCTTTCAACCAGATGGGAAGAGTTAGGTATCGTGCGCCGCTCCTCCAGTGCATGGGCCTCGCCACTCCACATGGTACCCAAAAAATCAGGGGACTGGCGACCTTGTGGTGACTACTGCCGTCTTAATGACATTACCGTCCCTGACCGTTATCCGATACCACACGTGCAGGATTTTACCGCTCTTCTCTCCGGAAAAACGATCTTCTCTAAAGTCGATCTCGTCAAAGGCTACCATCAGATCCCAATGGCCCCTGAAGACATTGCCAAAACTGCCGTCATCACACCATTCGGCCTTTTCGAGTTCCTTCGCATGCCCTTTGGTGTATGTAACGCAGGCCAATCTTTCCAAAGGATGATGGACCACATCCTGCAGAGCCTCGATTTTGCCTTCGTTTATCTTGACGACATTCTGGTTGCTAGCTCTTCACCAGCACAACACAGACACCATCTTCGACATCTTTTTAAGACCCTAACCGCCCATGGGGGACTTGTCCTCAATACAGACAAGTGTGTTTTCGGAGCCACGATCCTCGATTTCCTAGGCCACCAAGTTTCTGCCACCAGAATCCAGCCAATGTCGGAGCGTGTAGCCGCCATTAACAATTTCCCTCCACCTCAGCAGAAGAAAGGCCTACAGGAATTCTTAGGCGGCAACGCGACATAATGAGTTACTTCGTCCCAGAAAAAAGATTTAGATTTTGGCAGTGACCTTAGTGAGGCAGATGCTGATAAAGCAGCTGCTGATGAAGCTGACATCGAGACATCATCTCAGTCAACTGAGTAAGTTTTATTTGTCTGCAACTATTTAATACACTTGAAATCGATAGCTAAACTACAGCTAGCTGAGTATCACTGTAAACCTTTTTTGTCTTTAAATAGGGTCAGGAAAGGCTTACCCTGCACAAGTGTGTGTTGTAGTGTGGTGGAAGAGGCAACTCCATATCAACCTTGTGATAAGGCAACAATAGCTTCTACTAGACAGAAAGTTGGACAGAAGTTCCGGTTTTTAAATCCCAGATGGTATATACAAAGACTTCAAATGGATTCATTTTTGTGCAACGAAAAGAAAAGTGTTCTGCCTGTATTGTCTTCAAGGCAACAACAAAGGCCTACTGACTATGACTAAAAAGTATGAAGATGCATTTATAATTGATGGATTCAGCAACTGGAAGAAAGCACGGGAAAGATTCGAGCATCATCAAGTTAGTGAGTGCCATAAAGAGGTTGTACTTAATTAAACTCAAATGTTTCCAGGCTCATAGTGTGATCGATCAACTGGAATCGCAAGCTGTGAAGACACAATCAGAGAATAGAATTCTATTGTTAAAACAGCTATCTAGTCTACAATTCTTGCTGCGACAAGGCCTGGCTATTTGTGGACATAAGGAGGCAGATCCACCATGACCGAAGAGCGTAACATTTTATTGTTGATGCACACAAAGAGGAACAGATGTCCTGGATCTAACAGAAATTGCTCGTTTGTTTACGTCTGCTAACACAAAGCGGACGAAGTTTTTTGGTAATATATACAATAATAATACTGAATCTTGGAATAACAGTGTTGCTAACCTTTACCTAAACTTGATTATTGGTTATTACATAATTTGTAGCATGTCTGCTCTCCAACTGCACACACACACACTCCCCCTGTAGCTAGTAATAGCAATTTTATCCCTTTTGACCTCCCTCAGAAAATCCTGGCTACGCTCCTGAGGAGGAGGGGGGGGGGGGGATGATTTAATACTGTGCCCCCCCTACTTTCAATAGCTTCCTCCGCCTCTGAGTAAATGATGGGAACGTGGTTCGTCGCACTTTGCTTTGAGACGGCCACATAACTCCCAAAGGAACAAAGATGCCTCCCCTCCAAACACTCCAGTGGTCTCTATCCCAATTGGGACAAAGAAGTACGTAGCAACAATGTTTCCATATTTTGGGACTCAGCTCTGTTTGCCACTGCCCCAGGACCTTCATGTAATAAGTTAGCATAGGATGAGCAAAGTTGTCCACACATGTAGCATCCCACACAAGGATACAGTAATTCTTCCAGGGACAATGGAAGCTCCATCAGGACGCTTGCCATCCGAGCGAGAAATGCCTGAAGGTTCCAGGTGAGAGGGAATATTTATGGAAGTTTGTGTAGTGATCTCATTTACAGCTTGCATGCCTCGAGAAATGACCTTGATTCCTCCGACAGTTGAGGCCATGAGTGCCAAACTGATTCACTTGGGATCCACACTGCAGACAATTGTGGGGATGACAGAGAGGAACACTCAAACGCAAACCAGTTAGCCACCCTAATCACATCATTATCCATTCGGAGGCCTAAGTATGGCATGGGAAGGGCATGGATCCAAGCCCCTGACTCCTTCCTAGCTGCAGCCTGAATACATACCCATGAAGCTAGATCCACACTCGAGTTCAGGAGGGAATCAAAAGAAGCCTGAACATGAGGACCATCCCAGGCTTTCTGTTGGGAGGACCTAGGATCAGATGGTGGCTCACAGCTATGACCTCGACACCAAATTTCCAAACCATTTTCAAATTCAGAGTAGTTTGAATCACACCTATATATGTAGCCAGGAAGAATCTGGCAAAAGCACCTGAAGCCGACGCCAAAAAAGGCGGAAGGTGCAAGTATCGCAGCACTTCTGATCCCCAAACCACCAAACTTCACTGGAAGTGTGAGAAGAATGTTGGTGATCTCACTCAAGATGGTACACTGAATTGAGTCAAAATCTTGAAGCTTAGATGAATAAAAACAGGGAGATCGTAAAGAGTACAGTAGCTTTGGAACTAAAGTCTCTGGATCTGGACAGATAAGCTCACATTTCTCACGGTTAATCTCCAAACCCAGCTCCTCAGCCATACTTTCTGAGTACATCATCCATGCTACCATCAGGAGTGCCATCATCCAAATAAAACACACTAAAATTGGATACCAATCTGAGTGTAGTCTTGTGAAGAGCATGACAAAACAAAACTGGACCCAGGGGATCACCCTGTTGAACTCCTTCAGATGACTGAATTGTTCAAAAAAGAGCTGTTCTGGAGCCGAATCTATTGTTCATGCAGGTCGTATTTTCCTGCATAATCTACAGCCAGGCCATATCCTCCTGAAGCTTGATTTTTGTAATGCATTTAACACTATTCGTAGGGACAAAATGTTATCTGCTGTGGAAGAGTTAGCTCCTGATTTGCTACCTTTTGTCCATTCAACTTACAGTGCTCCATCATCGCTCTTTTTTGGAAATGGGGGAAGCATGGATGATGTACTCAGTGATTTTAATACAGTGGAAAGTGTGGCTGAGGAGCTGGGTTTGGAGCTTAACCGTGAGAAATGTGAGCTTATCTGTCCAGATCCAGAGACTTTAGGGAAGTCTCTCTGTGCTGCTCCAGGACTTCGTGTGGTCAATCCAGAGGTTGCCACTCTTTTAGGTTCTCCTATTGGTGGTATGGAAGGGGTTGAGGAGCTGCTTAACGAGAAAATTGACTCCTTAAAGTTTATGGGAAGCAGACTTCGACACCTCCATGCTCATGATGCCTTTTGTTTGCTTCATCACGCATTTGCAATTCCAAAGCTACTGTACTCTTTACGATCTTCTCCCTGTTTTTCTTCATCTAAGCTTCAAGATTTTGACTCACTTCAGTGTACCATCTTGAGTGAGATCACCAACATTCCTCTCAACACTAAAGATCAAGCTTGGTCTCAGGCATCACTTCCAGTGAAGTTTGGTGGTTTAGGGATCAGAAGTGCTGTGATGCTTGCACCTTCCGCCTTTTTGGCGTCAGCTTCAGGTGCTTTTGATCTTATCCACCAGATTCTTCCGGACTACCTAGGTGATTCAAACTACTCTGAATTTGAAGATGGTTTGGAAATTTGGTGTCGAGGTCATAGCTGTGAGCCTCCTAGGTCCTCCCAACAGAAAGCCTGGGATGTTCCTCATGTTCAGGCTTCTTTTGATTCCCTCCTGAACTCGAGTGTGGATCTAGCTTCACGGGTACGTATTCAGGCTGCAGCTAGGAAGGAGTCAGGGGCTTGGATCCATGCCCTTCCCATGTCATCCTTAGGCCTCCGAATGGATGATGATGTGATTAGGGTGGCTACTGGTTTGCGTTTGGGTGTTCCTCTCTGTCATCCCCACAATTGTCTGCAGTGTGGATCCCAAGTGAATCAGTTTGGCACTCATGGTCTCAACTGTCGGAGAAGTCAAGGTCATTTCTCGAGGCATGCAGCTGTAAATGACATTATTCATAGATCACTAGCTACCATAAATATTCCTTCTCACCTGGAGCCTTCAGGCATTTCTCGCTTGGATGGCAAGTGTCCTGATGGAGCTTCCATTGTCCGCTGGAAGAATGGCCGTATCCTTGTGTGGGATGCTACATGTGTGGACAACTTTGCTCCATCCTATGCAAACTTATTACATGAAGGTCCTGGGGCAGTGGCAAACAGAGCCGAGTCCCTGAAAAAGGAAAAATACGGAAACATTGTTGATACACACTTCTTTGTCCCAATTGGGATAGAGACCACTGGAGTGTTTGGAGGGAGGCATCTTTGTTCCTTCGGGAATTAGGTGGCCGTCTCAAAGCAAAGTGCGATGAACCACGTTCCCATCATTTTCTCCTCCAGAGAATTTCCATTGCAATTCAGCGTGGGAACACTGCAGCGGTGTTAGGCACTAGTCAGTATACTAGTGATGACTATTTCTTACATTATAGTAGTAGTAATAATAATATAATAATAATATAATAATAATAAAAATAAAATTAAAATAAAATAAAATAAAAATAATTATAATAACAAAAAATAATAATAATAAAATAATAATAATAATAATAATATATATTATTTTTAATTCTATTTAGTATACTAATCAACATTATAATAATCAATTACAAAAATACCAAAATAAAAATACCAAAATAATAATAATTAAATAAATAAATATTAAATAAATAAATAAGAGATAAATAATAATTATGGTGGTCGTGGCTTCTAGTTCAGTCTCTTCAGAGTATATAGCTCCCAAGCAGTCAGGCAAGTCCATTCCACAGTCTCGATTGAACCGCTCACACTTTGGTGGTAGGCTGATGTGCAATGCCTCCTTCACTAGCAGTTCCTTCTGTCTTCTGGCCTGGTCCAAGATGGTGACTTCCTCCCACAGAATAGGATGTCCATTATCCCATGCATGCTCAGCAATTGCAGACTTCTCTTTAGTACACTTTCTACAGGCATCTTGATGTTCTTTCACTTGGTCTCCAGTCTTCTGATGTTCTCCTCTATGTAGTATTGTCCACAGCTACAAGGGATGCGGTAACACAATGCACGAGTGCATATTAGCTGGTAAAACATCCTTCACTCTGCTCATTTGTGTCCTTAGAGTTCTTCCCGATCTGAAGACGACTTTGATGTTGAACTTTCCTGCAGATCCTCCTGATGTCTTCACTCATGCCTGCTGCATGAGGAATCACTACCATAGGATTCTTCTTTTTATACCACTCATGGCCTGTACTGGTGTACTCATCTTCCTGTCTGTGTTTAAATGTATCTGCAGACAAAAGGTTGATGAAGGCTTGTGGATAACCGTTCTCTATAAAGACCTTATTCAAATGATGTTCTTCCTTCCAAAGGTCCTCCTTCTCAGTCACTGCTCTTCTGGCTCTATCATCTTCACCACTCCTCTTCTGACATGGATGGGATGATGTACTCCATAATCAAGGTACCAATTCAAGCTCCATGGTAAACTTTATGGATGGCCTGATGTTGTTCAGATGGCAACAACTCTTGCTCACTTTCCTTCTTCACAATGCATAAGGTATCATCCACGTATCTCTTCCAAACCCTTGGCTTCAGTGGGGCAGTTGTGAGTGCCAATTCCTCAAAGAAAGGTTGGCCACCACTGCAGATACTGGTGATCCCATTGCTGCACCCTCTTTCTGCTTGGAGTATTTTTCTTGATACCTGAAGTAGGTGGATTTCAGGCACAACTCCAACAGTTCAGAAATCCTGTTAGCACATAGTGAACTCCTCTCACGCAAGCTCTCATCTTTCGTCAACATTTAAAAAATTACTTCCACAGCCTCATCTAATGGGAACACATTGGTAAAAAGAGAGGAAACATCAAAACTGACAAAATACTCATCCTGTGCCAAACATTCACATTGAATACACTTGATTGCCCAGAATCATTGACATATGACTTGTATTTCCAGCTAGAGGTGATATCAAATATGCTATGAACTTGGAAAGATTATACGACGGTGCACGTATACAAGACACAATAGGCCTAAGGTGAACCTCAGGTTTATGTAGCTTAGGGAGCCCATAAATCAGTGGTAGTCTACTTCCAGTGGCCCTAATTCTATTGTATAATGCAGTTGTTATTTCTCCCATCTTCTCCATACTCTTTAACACAGGTTCACCTTGCTTTCCTGTGCCTTGGTAGGATCCTTCTTCAGTATTCCATGTTTTGATTTCCGGCATTCCCGTCAGCTTTGAAATGTACCTCTCCTTTGTCATAAGAACTGTTGTCTTCCCTTTGTCTGCTGGTAAGATTACGAGCTCTTCCATCCTTCTCAGTTCTCCAAGCTTGTCCATTGGAAAGAAAAAAGGAGTTATGGGAAAAGGCATGGGAGAAGCACAGCAGCCCATGATGGAGCTTGCTTGGGATCAATTGTCATTTACGACTCCAGCCATCAAAAAATTCGTGCGCGTTTTTTTATGTTTACGCACGCGCGTTTTTTAAAATTTTTATATAAAAAAAAATATATATATATATATATATATATATATTTTTTTTTACCGTGCCACGTTTTTTAAAGTTGACGCATGGGCGGGGGCACATGAATTTTTTTTTTTGCATTGCAGCTGATTTGGAGGGGCTAGTCTTTTTTCATGAAATATCATCCAAATAGAAATATCTGCATTGCAGCTGATTTGGAGGGGGTAGTCTTTTTTCATGAAATATCATCCGAATAAAAATATCAAATAAATAATAATACAATCAAACAGGGTATTGGGTTTTAATTTCTGTTAAAATGTTATTGTAAGTTAAAGCTACAGTTGGTCCGTTTCTCTCCCGCCACATAAACTCATCCAGGTAGGATGGAAGCTGGTGGCGATGCACTCCTTTCATCCTCTTTAGCTTCACCTTCACCTGCACAATATAATAATTGTTGTTTAAATTCAAAAAAATACTTGTTAAAATAAAATAAAATTATGTTCCACAAACCATACCCTGTTCCAATATGATTCAATATGTCTCACCCACCAATATATCAATAGGAGCCACGTCTGAAGGACCATGTGCGATTTGGAGAAAAAACTCCTATGCCGAATTGATCGAAGAGATTTACAACTAGGGCATGCCCAAGTTTTGCCATCCTTCAGGTCGCTTTTTTTCCTAATCACCATTGAAGTACTACACCTATACACGGGTATAACATAGTATAATAATTATGTGATGTCTTATTAACATAGTATTATAATTATGTGATGTCTTATCTGGAACATGAAAAAGATAGACCTTATCTTACCTGGAACATGAAAAATCAATCGCTAGTAGACCCTTACTGTTCAGATAGCCTATAACCTCTTCAGTAGTTCCAAACGCAGCAGGAGCAATGGACCTCAGTGTTGCCATAATGATGCTTCTTGTATAAACGTGGTATTTCCCACGTGTACCCCCGCCCGTGCGTCAACTTAAAAAAACGCGGCATGGTTAAAAAAATAAAAATAAAAAAATTAATTTAAAAAAAGACACCCAAAACGCGCGTGCGTAAACATAAAAAAACGCGCACAATTCTTGGGGGGAAAAAAAGAAAGAAAAAAAAGAGGAAAAAAAAGAAAAAGAAAGAAAAAAAAGGGAAAAAAAGGGAATTTTTTATTTTATTTTTTTATTTTTATGGCTGGAAACGACACTTGATCCCTTGCTTGGGCTCAAGTAAAGCTTCTACACTCCATGTTTCTTTAGCTTGAAAAAATGGTTTCATTCTGACACTCTAGCTAAACTGGAAATAATCATCACGTGAATGGCTCTGCCTAAAATTAATCACCATCACACAATGGACACAGGCAGCCCGAGCGCGGTTTAAACTTCGCGGTTTACAAGTAAACGCTGAAGCGTTCAAAATGGATGGAAAGTCGTCAATAAAAAACTACTTTCCAGTGAAGAGAAGGCGAGGGAAACACCACAGTGATGCAAAATCTAAAAAGAAGAACGTGGGAGAAAGTGGAATATCACCTCTCATCTCTGTTAGAGGTAGGGTTGAGAGCCTAGGCTGTTGTTGAAGCTGCTCAGGCGGGAGGTATTATGGGCTTGTGGGTTGGATTCAGGATACTGGTAGTACTAGTTTCTCATCCTCTAATGTGAGCTTACCAATGTTAAGCTCTATTACTGACTAAGAAAAGGGAGACCCTTTACCAACACAAATACACTTGAGCACTCTATCCCATGTTTAATTGCTACATTTGTAGACCACCCCTTGCTTTATACTGTCAAAGTTAGTGTAGTGGAGCTACAATTGCCTATAATCGGAGTGATGCTCTTTTTTCAGAATATATCTTGCTGGATAGAGTTGACTATATGACTTAAGCCTTCCCATATACATGTTTTTTTTGTGGGTTTTTTGTGGGGGAGGGTGGGGGCAGACAACTTGTACTTCTTTGAAACAACTCTGTGCTTCAAAAAAATGCACTGATTCCCCACCCCCTCTATTTCTTTAATTCATTCTTAAAATATACTTTCTCTAAGATCAATTGTGAAGCAATTTCGGATTGAAACAATGAATATTCAAAAAATCATTATGTTCTTTGGGAGGGGGATATTCCAGGCCACTCCCATCTCCCCCTGTATAAAATGCTGCTTCCCTGTTCTAGACTCAGTGATCAGAAAACACAAGATGGTCACCTCCGCTGGAGTCTTTCCGTCTATTGTTAACCACCAAGATGCTAGTTGCAGAGGACCTTCGGTAACCTTTCATGGCCTTCCAGGTCTTCTTTTCACCACCTTACTTTCATGGCAGGTGGCTTGGCCTCCAAGCAGACACCAATGCGTGTTTTGACAGCATATAGAAGAGACTCTGATTTGTCTTTTAATCTGCTTATTGTTGTTGTTGTTGTTCTAAGCTGATTAAAATATAAATCTTCGCTATTTTTAATGAAGTCAGTTGAAAATCGCCATGCAAAAGTGCTCGTATTTTACAATGGCTTCTGAAGGCTATAGCTTACATGAGGCCTTTAATCAGAATTCCAACTAGGTCGAGGTTTTAGCTTATCTGATTACATGCAGACACTCATTCTGGATTAAATAAAGCCAGTTAGCCAACTTACTCCAGTAGTGGCTTACAATCCAGATAACTGAAGCTGTTAACAGGTATATACGTACTGATCATCAAGGCAAGCGTGTGACCTATGACCTAATTTGTAGTGATGGCCATGATTTCAGGATGATTTATTTTTTTGCTTTTATTGGATCAAAGTGGGTTGAAAACGAATGTTATTGTATGTGATACATAAATGTGTATGGTTACAATATATATCTATACACATGTATACAATATGTGTGTACAATATATGTACATATGTATATACACATATATATACATAATGATACATATACAAGACAAAATGTAAAAACATATATATATATATATATACTTAGAAGGTAGTTTGCTGAGAAGGCTACAAATAGTGCTCAATGCTGTATTAAGGCAGAGCTATTAAATATAGAAAAGTACTGGGATGGCTAGTCCTACTGCAGTTTCATGCTAATGCAATCATCAGGGATGATTGCATTAGCATGAAACTGCAGTAGGACTAGCCATCCGAGTACTTTTCTATATATATATATATATATATATTTTAAAAAAATGAAACAAGAATTTGCTAATGTGGATATAGCTAACAGCATTTAGCATTTACAGGATCCTTTATCTATTAAACTTAAAAAAGCAGTGAAAAAGCAGTGTTATAAAGGGTCCTGTAAATGTTTATTGTCTACTGTGGTAAATGTCATTTTTTTGTCTAATTTTTTTAATATAGTCAAGCAGCCAGTGGCTATAAAAGGTTACACTGTGTTAAACCAAAAACTAACCAATTATATATGTATTATTTACCATGTTTATTACTAAAGTAGATAAGTGCTTATATATGTAGCATATATATATATATAGACACAGGCATATAAATAATTACCTGGTTTTGTTAAATGGCTGCAATGTTACTATTGCCACGGGAGTAAACTTCTGAGGAAGCCAACTGATCGCTTCTTAGTATCAAAACGTGCAGTTGTGACTGACTTAGCTCAGTTCTGTGCTGTTAACTACATATGCCATGAAGAAGCCCGAGGAAACCACCTGATACACATGCATTACAAGTATACAGTGACCTGGTTTTGTTGAAGCTTTGTCTGTTAAGTTTCACAAGAGTGAAGTTCTGAGGAAACCAACTGATCCTTTACCAGATGCTCGTGTTTGCCTGAGTAGAGAAATGGATTAGTGCTGAATCAAGAAACTTGTTGGTTTTTTGTAATGCATTGGACAGTTTGGAGTCATCTGATGGCAAAATTATGACAATGGACCGAAGTTGGATATGGGGAAATATTCAGAAGTAGATAGTGCTAAATTAAGAAATGGGTTTGTTGTGGTAATGCATGGACATTTGGGAGTCTTCTGGTAATAAAATTATGACCAAACTATACGCAAGTTATGTGTATGGTGAGAAAGAAGAACATAGATAAATGCAGGATCTTGAAGACGAAAATTCACGAAAGGCGGGCTATACACATTACTTGATTCAATGCATACTCTTAAGTTCTTTGGTGGTGCAAGTTGTCAGAAGACAACGTTTATGGCACTAAGAAGCTACCATAGAGTGAGTTTTAGCTGAGATGATAATTTTTGGCCACCATTTTAAAATAGGGGTCAAACCAATACGGGAGTGCTACAACACTCCCCGATACATCAATGTTCGACCAAGGGGTGTCCGTAACTCTCTTATCCAATCATGAAGTACGTGTATGTGTGGCTAAACACTGGTCGTGTATCATAAACATATAGTGCAAGTAATACATTTATGAGTTGGGTGCAAGTAATACATTTATGAGTTGGGTGGTTAAATAAGGAAAAAAAGGAGTGGTTTGTTCCACTATCTGCACTCTTTTCCAGGCAGCAGTATCCCTCCACTTTCTTACAAGCAAGAGGTGTCATGATCAGTATGGACTGGCTTCTGAAAAGTATCAATTTGTAATGCCAATAATTACAGTAAACCATTTTCTTGTACAAACTTTTTTTAACAAGGTTCCACTGTACATACAAATATGCAGTGGGAAGGAATTACTTCACATTTTCTGAACATCTCGTCCATTTATCTGAACAAAAAATCAATTTGCTCTGTCAAAATGTCATAGCAACATTAACAATAATAGCGCATGTGCACAACCACAGTGTTATCTGTTGCTTGTTTTATGCTGACTGCATGTTATTGTGAGTCATTTGTGCAAATTAGCTTCATGCATCACAGCTCTGCCCACTTCAAGTACGTACAGTTTGTGACTGACTCTGGAATAACCTTTCTATCACTTCACTTTGCTTTTGGCAAACTCATGTGACTCAATCTGTTACTTGCATTATTCAAGGAGAACCACTTGACCAACAGTGAGCCACTGCATTATGCACGACCAACAGTGGGCCACTGCATGACCAACAGTGGGCCACTGCATTACCAACAGTGAGCCACTGCATGATGCACGACCAACAGTGAGCCACTGCATGATGCATGACCAACAGTGAGCCACTGCATGATGCATGACCAACAGTGAGCCACTGCATGATGCACGACCAACAGTGGGCCACTGCATTATGCACGACCAACAGTGAGCCACTGCATGATGCATGACCAACAGTGAGCCACTGCATGATGCATGACCAACAGTGGGCCACTGCATGATGCACGACCAACAGTGAGCCACTGCATGATGCATGACCAACAGTGAGCCACTGCATGATGCATGACCAACAGTGAGCCACTGCATGATGCACGACTAACAGTGAGCCACTGCATGATGCATGACCAACAGTGAGCCACTGCATGATGCACGACTAACAGTGGAGTACTGCATGATGCATGGCCAACAGTGAGCCACTGCATGATGCACGAGACTAACAGTGGAGTACTGGATGATGCATGGCCAACAGTGAGCCACTGCATGATGCACGACTAACAGTGGAGTACTGCATGATGCATGACCAACAGTGAGCCACTGCATGATGCATGACCAACAGTGAGCCACTGCATGATGCATCACCAACAGTCAGCCACTGCATGAACAACAGTAAGCCACTGCACTCATTACTTGATGATTTGAGTTACATGGATCAAAGTTGATTGATTGTCAAAACAGATTTTGTTTGTAATTCCCCCTGTATAATATTATGCATATATACTATTTAATGCAAAATATATAGCAGTGGATATGTATTAAGAATGTGTGGTATTGTCCGGGGTTTTTTCTTTGATAATTGTTGTCACTTTAATTATAGCAGCAGCCTTGCTGAATTATTTTTTTAATACAAAGTGAATAGTGTTAAATAACTCTATATTAATTATAATGTGTTTGGAGTGTGGAACATGTTTCACCCCTTCCCTGTTTTTTCTTGATTTTTTGTTTTTTCTTGTTGTTGTGTTTCTGCAGAAGACAGCTGTAGTGGACTGCCTCCAAGGTGTCCCAAGATGCTGAGGTTGAAAACCAAGCCTGATGGATTGCTCCAACCAGGGAGGGAGCTAAAATCCCCCTCAAGGTCACGGAGAGGAATGCACAGGAGTGCTTTAGATCTTGAGAAGGACGCTCCAAAGTTTGATGCATTTGAATTTGATAGCCATACCAAGAAAAATGCTGTTAAAGCCAGGTACATTATAGAATCAGGATCCTCATCTAGTGCCAATTAAGTTAGAGGTGTTTAGCTCCTACACATTGCCAGCATGCATCATGTTTAGCAGTGTCACAGCATAAGATATTTATTATTATAAGGAGAGGTATTTTTCAAGGAGGCAACTACTTGCCATTTTCACAGATCTGGAAATTGGTGTGAAGAGATGTAGAGCATAGTGTAACTATATGCTGCACAATTTACTCTGCAAATTCTTCCATTAGTCACCTGGGTTTCATGGAGGTTGGGGCGCCCTGGGATCCCCCCCCTTATTATAATGTAGCTAACAAATGGCTCTTATTATGATTTTGCTGTTTGTAATTGTCTAACATTTGATTGAATCAACTGTTGAGAGCTGAGGTTCTTCGATGGCAATACGCATTAGTCTGCCAAGATTAATGTCACTAAGTTTAGATCAAGGACTATTCTTCCCATCCTGTATGAAACCTGGTCACTACTGCCTGTGAATATTTTAAACTCCCTCCTCAAGATGATACCTTTATATGGTATCTAGTGTTTTGGTAACGCTCATGTGTGGCTGTACTCGATGTTGTGGTAGAATAAGTACGGCTCTGCTCTGGTGATCATCTGTTGTGTTTAGTCCTGTTGCAGCACATTCGGACTTGTGTGAATGCCCTTTACCAAAATCCTATCTGAAACTGGCCGAGCTGTTCCGGTGTACGGATATCATCGTTGACATGATGAGGAAGAGGAAAGAGATTTGTACTTTCTCTAAGCTGAGGAAAGCCGTGGAGCTGATGAGCAACATGTAAGTATTAGAGCAAAGGAGGTTGTGGGTTCCCACACATAACTTAGACAAGGAAAGGTGTCATCTACACACAACATACACATAACTTATACAAGGTAAGGTGTCATTTACACACAACATACACATAACTTATACAAGGTAAGGTGTCATCTACTTACACAACATATACAAGGTAATACATCTACTCATAACTTACACAATATATACAAGGTAAGGAAGGATACACCTTACACATCTACTCATAACTTGCTTAAAATAGCGAGAGAAAGAAAGTATATATATATATATGACACTGTTGATCCTCAATAAAGCATCCTGTAAATGTTTACTGTCTACATTGGTAATTTCTTGTTCCATTTCATTTTTGACTAGTCAATCATGTTTATTGTAAACATCTTCAGTTCGGTTTCTATTATGACCTCAATTGACTTGGGAAATTTATTCTCTCAATGTTCTGACTAGATACTTAACCTTCACTAGGAATAATGGTTGCCAAGACTCGTGTGAGCTTGTTATATACTGGGCTATCCACTGATAAGAACCACACTCTGGCACGTGTGAACTGGATGTGGCAAAAATAATAGTATCCAATTCACATGCTGGAACGTGTGCCAGGGTATGGTTTGTATCATGCGGTAGATAGCTAGCTACCCGTATATAACAAGCTTGCGTGAGTCTTGGCAACCATTATTCCTGATGAAGGCTAGAGCATCTATTCGAAATGTCAAGAGAATAAATTTCATGTTGATTATTGAAAAGGTCATTTTATTTTCGTTACGTCAACTGAAAGTACGTTGATGAAAGTTCGTTGAGAGTTTATTTATTGTTATTATTATTGTTGTTATTACTAATATGACCGGATTTGCGAAAACCAACAATATAGCGAGGTTTTTCAATCATTATTCCTAAACTTGCAAACTATATACATTTTCCCTCTCCCACTCTTCTGCAGTAAACTGTCAGAAGAACTGTTCCTCTCAACAACTGTGCGGTTTATAAGTACCAGGGTAGCTAACTAATGGCAGGAAAAGCACAAACAGTTGATCCATACTTTATGGACTGTTTGCAAGAGGTGTTTCGCTGTGCGGAGTGCCAGGTTGTTGTTTTTACGGGTTCTTCTACGTATCTTGCAGCTGTTGCCAGCCTTGTCTTTGCCTATGAATAGAGGACACCAATTACTAGCACTTACTTAAGGGGGGGATCCACCCAAGACTGGCTAAAAACGTTGTTGACTTTTGACTGCCCATAACTTTTTTTATAATTGTTTTGTGTAGATAATTTTATGCTCAAATTGTTGCTTGTTCTATGTGCTTTCCAATGATATATAAAATATCTCTAGAGGCATGTTTTGTCAGAAGATGCATGCAGAAACATCCAAGGCAGGACCCTCCTCCGTTTGGCAGACCCCCACAACTCCTTTTTAAAAATCAAAATCTGTAAATTGGTTTGTAGCTTGTCATAGCTAACAGCTGTGATTGGGCCGAAACCATATTGCAATAACTAAAGTGGTTGTTGAATGGATTCAACAACCACTTTAGTTATTGCAATATGGTTTCGGCCCAATCACAGCTGTTAGCTATGACAAGCTACAAACCAATTTACAGCTTTTGATTTAAAAAAATTAGTTGTGGGGGTCTGCCAAACGGAGGAGGGTCCTGCCTTGGATGTTTCTGCATGCATCTTCTGACAAAACATGCCTCTAGAGATATTTTATATATCATTGGAAAGCACATAGAACAAGCAACAATTTGAGCATAAAATTATCTACACAAAACAATTATAAAAAAAGTTATGGGCAGTCAAAAGTCAACAATGTTTTTAGCCAGTCTTGCCGTCCCCCCCCTCCTTAACTAAGCCATGAAGCGGTCCAAGAAGGATATATCTCAAAAGAACTCGTTATGTAATGCATGATCCAACACTTAAGGGGGGAAGAGGGCTGAAAACACATATTTTTTCAAAAAAATTTTTTGGGGCCCAAAAGGGTTCATAGTATGTCTGGAGTTTGAGTTTCAAGTTTCAGAGCAAGTGAATACTTGCATCAGAAGATATAGCCATTTTTATACAGTGCATTATTATTCCATTTCATTTCATTTCACTTCACATTGGAAGAGGTTCTCTCCCAGTCTTACCTGGCTACAATCGGGCGGTCGGCGATGATCGCCTACCCAAAATACAGTTTTTATATATCAAAATGTTGCCAATTTCATGGAGACCCTTACCAGTCGTTTGCGCAATGAATTGGCCAGGCGGGGGGGTAGTGCGCAACCTCTAAGACAAGCACGTTTTTTCACGTGTTTTTTAGTCGGTTCGCTTGAAACTTTCACACTGTTGAGTTATGGGGAAGAGAACAGAGAAGCATTTTAAACAGAAAGGCCAAGGATTCAAGAAGAGTGACGACAAGAAGAAGAAAGCCCTACAGGCGGCTGTTGTTGAGCCTGTCACAGTAGCCGCGCCAGGCAAGTTTTAATGTTTATCTCCGTACTAAAAAGTTACTAGCTGTTTCCTTCCTTTGTTAGTGAGTCTCTTGGATCCTGTAGGTGGGATAGCGCCTTCTGTGAACCTTCACTTACCTTCCAATCAATTGCAAATGTCTGAAGAGAGGCCAGTTCCATTTGTGACTATGACCAGTGACTATGCCCAGGAAGAAGTTGGCTCTCATGGATCGTTCAGCTGCTTCTGTGGCTGTTGCTACTGGATCTACTGGCTCTACCTCTTTGGACTCGGGTGGTGTTGGAGAACTAGGTAAGGGTAATCGTATAATAAACTTAGATAAGCTTAGAGAGGTCATAGAAAGGTGTAATAAGTGTATTCAATGTGGTAACTGAGCTCCCTTGCAACTGAAGCCCGTAGGGCAGGCATGGTGTCTCACTTTTTGTTCAAATTGTAGTAACACTCGAGACATCTCAAACCCTGTATCTGTAGAAGCATTCTTTGAACATCCAGTCAGTGCTGGGTGCGCTCGCATTGCTGGAATTAGTCATTCTGGTCTGGAAGATATCACTGCAGTCATGGATATGTTGCCCCCTCTTGGTTCCACTTGTTTTTTTAAATATACTAGGTCAATAGGGAGTGACGCAAATGCAGTAACAGAATATTATGTTGGATGCCGCTCATAGGTTACATGGAGTGATGCAAATGCAGTAACAGAGTATTATGTTGGATGCCGCTCATAGGTTACATGATTTTTATAGGGTTAGGCATGAAGACATCATTGATGTTAGTATTACTGTTGACGGCACATGGCTTAGACAGGGCCACAAATCAAATTATGGCTTGGTTGTGGTGATGTCTTGGGACACTGGAGAAGTTTTAGATTATTATCTTATGTCTAAGTTCTGTCAAGCTTGTGCGCGAAGACCTGAAGATGAAACAGTAGCAAGTTACACGGAATGGTTTGAGGGTCACAAGGTAAAAATTGTGAGGCCAATTTTGATGGCTCTTCGGGTTCTATGGAAGTTGTAGGAACACAAACTTTTTTAGCGTTCAGTGGAGACTGAAGCTTAGGTACACACACATAAATTAGTGATGGGTATACAAATGCACATAAACGGTTGTTTGAAGTCAAGCCTTACGGTCCTAGTGTCTTTGGGTGGTGATAGGGGGGTTAGTCGTGTGTCTATAGTTAAAATGCAAACCTACTTTAGGGGAGCAATTAGAAAGGACAACCTAGAGGGGATGATTTGCGATGTGAAAGCGATTTTTTATCACTCTTAGTCAACTATGGAACATCCCAACACGAGTATTGTCCTACAGGAGTTTTGAGTTGGTGTAGACAGAACATATGAGTGCAACAAGTGTCAGGCTTGCTGTCGAGAGGCAACAGAGTTCAATGGAGGGTGGAGCATTGTATGGTCCTGGCATGGGGGACCTGTAACATTTTATTTTGTTATGTGTCTTTTGCTTTCTATTGTCAAACAGAGATTACTGGAAGATACTTTTGTTTATGTGTCTTTTTGTCAAGCTTAGGAATTAGTGGAGGATGACTTGTTTGTGTTCTATTGTTTTTCAGGGATTACTGGAGGGTGTCGGAAGACATGTGTGGAGGGTGACGATGGATGGACCTGGGCATGGGAGCCCTGCAAATGATGACGTGTTTATGTTTGCTAATTCAATATTAGCAAAGCAACATACATGTAACAAGTCTGATGCGTCTTTAATTTATGTGTATGTATATATATATATATTGTTGGTTTTCAGGTTGTAGTTAGGATGTAGGATACTGCTGTTGTTGAAAAAATAAAGGACTGTGAAAAGTCAAACATTTTGTTTGTACACACAATTCTAGTAATGAGGGATGTATTCTGGTGAACAGGGGGTGTTTCTGGCAGCTGGGATGTGATTACAAACTGCTTGGACTTCAAGGCTCAATATCTCTGAAGTGATTTTTGAAAAACCGTTCAAATGATAACTTGAATATTTTTTATCCTTTGATTAAAAAAAATATATCATTTGAAAGCAATTTTTATATTCTACAACTTGCGCGAGAGTTTTTGTTTGATAGCATTACTAAAAAAGACCTATAGATGAAAATGTAACGTGATGTCATAAAGCTATGTTCAGAAAATGAGTGAAAAAAACATTTTTTCAAAATTTCAAGACGCGCAGTTTGTAGTGCTCATTATGATTGACTAATGGACCGAATAAGAGCCTCGCAAAGGTCGTTACTGCAACGTGGTTTACTTAACGGCTTACGGTCTGCACTGGAAGAGCCTATAATGAGCTAGGAAAAAATTATGGCAAAACAAAATAACAAAAGAGACTTACCATTAGAAAGTATAGACTGCAAGCTATAATTTGATATATAAATCGGGAAACTAGAGTGAATGCGAGCAAAGATATGGTACTTTATATGAGACCACGCGATACGCAGCCTTCTTTCCCCCTTAAGTAGTTCATAGTGAGTGGATGATTATTCCATACCAATGCAAGATTTCTCAGTATTATGCAATAAAGTTGTTAAGGATGTGTGTGAAGCAAACACTGATATCTTGAAGGCTGTAAGTCTGGTCAGTCTAGAACTTGCCGGGTGTATAGTTCAGACATCACTGATGCCCATTATCTGTTTAATATGTACACGGAGACATGAATTGTTAAGATTTTTGTTGAAGGTCTGTGGTGCCAACTATTGTCACAAGAGCAATTGCCCCTCCCCCACTTAATAGGGGGGGGAGGGACAGTGGCATTTTTAATATTTTTTTAATAAAACTTGTGGTTACCTCTTTATAGCTCCATAGATTCTGTAAACTTCATGGTATGGACTTGATATATAGCTCAAAAGATAGGTCTCTCTGTGTGCTCTCTTTTAATA
Organism: Cladorhizidae sp. MBARI D1340-BT2; assembly: GCA_028752905.1. Lineage (NCBI taxonomy): Eukaryota > Metazoa > Porifera > Demospongiae > Poecilosclerida > Cladorhizidae > Cladorhizidae sp. MBARI D1340-BT2. Next base: position 24,234,777 of record JAQNBH010000018.1, read on the forward strand.
CTAAAATATTTTTCATAGGTGTAACTATAGGCAAGTTACTAGACCTAAAGTGGAGGGAACTTCAAAACCTGAATGCCTGCATATATATCTCCAGATTGCAATGTGCTAAAGATTTGAAATTATCACCAGTGGCTACTCTTTTCAATGAGTGTTTTCATTAGGCGCTAAAACATAAGTATGTGGTCAAGCGCGTGGGTGGAAAATGAGTTTTATGGATTATTACGAAATTCATTTTCCACCCGCGCGCTTGACCAAGTACTTACATTTTAGCGCCTAATGAAAACACTCATTGAATCGAGTAGAGCTTCCTCTAGCCACTGGTGCTAATTTCAACTCCCCACCACTTGGCAATCTGGAGATATTTATGCGGCCAATTCAGGCATTCAGGTTTTTGAGGTTCCCTCCACTTGTAGCTCCCGTAACTTGGCTATAGTTATACTTATAAAAAATATTTCAGGATCAACAGAGAGTACAACGAGAGACCTATCTTTTGAGCTATATATCAAGTCCATACCATGAAGTTTACGGAATCTATGGAGTTGTATCAAGTGTTAACCACAAAGGGGGGAAAAGGGGGGGAAATACATGTGGGTCACTCTCCCCCCAAAAATGCAACTGTCCCTCCTTAAAAGGGGGTGCTATGGGTCAGATTTAAATTTTCGATTTTTTAAATTTTTTAATTTTTTAAAATCTCACCCAACTATGCTTCAACATACTGGAAAGGTGGATTCCAAGTTACAGAAGATTTGGATGCTCTATTCTGGACTTACAGTGGCTTTTGCACACACCATCCGCCCATGAAGGCGATCAAGAAGCTTTACCTGAATTCAGGGCATTAAAAAAAAAAAATCTGATGGTTACCACTTTAGAGCTCCATAGATTCTGTAAACTTCATGGTATGGACTTGATATCTAGCTCAAAAGATAGGTCTCTCTGTGTGCTCTCTTTTGATACTAAAATATGTTTCATAGGTATAACTATAGGCAAGTTACTAGACTCTAAAGCGGAGGGACCTCAAAAGCCTGAATCGCCTCAACCTCTGCCACTCCAGATTGCTAAGTGCAAAAAAAATTAAAATGGTACGAGTGGCTAGAGGAAGCCCGCCTCTATGCAATCACCTTTTTGATTAGGCGTTAAAAATTTATTACCTGGTCAAGCGAGGGGTAGAAGGCGGTGTAAAAGCAACACCTTCAATTTTCCACCCACACGCTTGACCAGGTAATACAATTTTAACGCCTAATCAAAAAGGTGTTTGCATAGAGGCGACTAGCCACTCCAACCAATTCAATTTTTTTGCACTTAGCAATCTGGAGTTATTCTGGATGGGGACTTTGGGATGGAGGTCCCTCCTCTTTAGGCTCTAGTAACTTGCCTATAGTTATCCTATGAAACATATTTTAGTATCAAAAGAGAGCACACAGAGAGACCTATCTTTTGAGCTATATATCAAGTCCATACAATGAAGTTTGCAGAATCTACGGAGCTCTAAAGTTGTAAACACAAGTTTAAAAGGGGGGGGGGGGGGGGGTGCAGCTGTCTCCCCTGTCAGTGCAACCCTGTCAGTGCAAACCCAAACTTCAATGTTTACATTGCCATAACTTTTTTTTGTCAAAAATGTTGACTCCTTGCCTCCCGCCCACAATAACTCATTCGAATAATTTTTTTATTTCTAACATTTTATACCATTTTGTAGCTCTGTCTTTACTCTACAAATTGAATGGTTTCAAAATAAATTCATTGCCTCTTTTGTGAAGTTATTGATGATCTAAGGTAAAATTTTACATTTGTACTCGCCATTACTAGTGGATTAAAAAAAAAAATATTCTAAACCTTTCAATTTGTAGCACTATGCATGCTCTAGCCACTGAAGCAATTACAAGCCAATACAAAATACTAGTAAGGGTGGGGAGTGGGCGGCATCTTCTTCAATGGTGCTTGCTTCTTTGAGTTACCTTGAAGGAGGACAAAAAGAAAGTATATGATATGCATATCATTTGAAAGCATGACAAGTGGGCTATCTTTTGATAGCAAAATTATGTTCATAGGAGTACAAACAAAAAAGTTATGATCAGTTGTATTTGAGGTTAACTTCTTTTTTTAAGTACCCCTAGCACCCCCTTAAGCAGCTCTGTGATGACAGTTGTATTATGACAAAACAAAATATGTTTTACTTAAATATATATTATACTATACATGTGACAGTCCCAAGTAGAAATCACCAAATTCAATTATTGAGGAAAACACACTTGAAATGACATGACTATAGTAGATCTACCCCAAACCCACTTTACTTTATGGACTCTGAGGTAGATGTAGTCAAGTGTTTGCGGATCATTAATGATCTATATATATACATTCAAGTTTGATGGGGGCACTATAAGCGAGGGGGGAAAAGCACTCTAATTGTCTTGCCAACAGCCTATCAAAATGTCTACTGATGCTTCTTCTGTGGAGTCCGTTTCCAACAGAAGGAAACAAGAGAATTGCGAGGACTACAGTCCAGGCAGAGCCTGAAGCATCCACAGGTTTCAAGAATCAAGTTTCACTGAAGAAAACTCCTCCTCTTCCAGCTCCACTCCTGTTGGAAACGGATGTAAGTGCTTTTGCAGCGACTCTCTCAACGAATTGTTTGCTGCCATCAGCAAGCATCCAGTACAGACCCTCAACAAAATGATAGCAGCCATCCCACTCCCAAGAAACAACACCAGTCCTTGGTGTAAGTCTGTGAATATGGCATTACTGAGTACAATATGCTCCACCCAGTCCTTGACTCCTTGCCCCATCTATACTCTCATATTGACAAGCTAATAATAGTAACATATCACAGCAGAATTCCACAGGTAATGTATGCATAGTAATAAAACAATGATATAATTTTCCTTTCATCAGTTCAGACTTCGTGGCTTAGCTGGAATGTACGGATGTCCACGGTAACTTCCTCTTCTGCCAGGAATGCATCATAGCCTCTCTTGTCCACAGCCAGTGTTTGCATCTACAGAGAGCCATCAAATATAAGCAGAAGTGTCAACTAATTCTTACACTTGCAAAAAGTGATGTCGAGAGGAAAAAATTGGAGACCTTTGTGTTGCAAACCCAGGTTAAACCAGGGCACACTACTAAGACTAATCACAAATCTTTTTTTAATAAATGGATGATATTTACTTGAGACCGTCCCATATATAAATATGAAACGACCAAGAATTTACTTAATGTTGACAAAACGTTTACAGGGTCCTTCATCTAGTGAACTCCAAATATAATACAGATTTGTGTTTTTATAGTGAAGCAGCCACCTACAAGAAGTTTCTCCATACAACACCAGAACAAAACCAATCATATTTACCATGTTGCACCTTTGTATTCAGATGGACACATGCATCATAAATACTTACCTGGTTTTGTGTAAAGTCTGTGCTGTAACTATGTAGTTATGACATTAATGACCTTTACCAATCTTCCTGCAACAGAGGAACTGATTCTTGACAGTTTGGAAGTCTTCTGGTAGTAAAACTATGATAAGCAGACATTCTATGCAAGTTATGCAAGTTATGCATGGAAAATAATTGCATGATCTTGAGTATGACATACAGTTAAAAAAAGAATCTTCTAGTTTACAACAGTGAAGGATTCAGGGCATGCTTGATGTGTTTGGGAGGGTGGTCACTGTTTCTCATACCAAAAATCTGTCGAAGTGAGTTTTAGCCAAGAGCTTTTTTTTTGTCTGCCATTTAAAAATATGGGTCAAACCAATGTGGGAGTACTATTGTCCCCCCCCCCCCCCCCCCCCCAATATAAACTATAGGACCTCTCGCTGTCGTAGTGATGTAGACTTGATAATCACTTGGCGAGAGTGAGAGGAGCTATGTAGTACTCACCTTGTCTTTTACTAGATATTTCTTTACCAATTGCTATGCTGCTATATATATAGTTATTGGTAAATAGTCTTGCTCACTAGTATTCAACTTTGTCCCTCCCCCCACCCCCAACATTCATGCTTCTGCCTCCTGTGAATAAGCTGAGGAAACCAACTGATCACTTTGTAGCAAAAATATGCTGCTGTTGCTAACCCAGCTCGATGTTCATGCACACAAACATATTGAGGATCTTTGACCAATTTTCATGAATTATTCTGATTCTGCACTACTCCTGAGTTGTGTGCGCCATGGCTACAACTGTCAAGAACCTATGAGCTACAACTGGCAAGAACCTATGAGCTACACCACTAGATTTGATATGGCTGGTTATTTCTTTTTCTGAAAATGATGGAAATCTTAAGTCCCAGGAATTGTTTTGCTGCTCAGCTCTGCCATTGTTCCTTTGAGTCCAGCATCTTTGATTTAAAAAAATGAAATGCTGATAAATATGCTGCTATTGAATAGAAAGGGGTGTGAATTATGCGCAGGAAAACTAACAGTGTACCACAGTGTACTAAATAGATTTGGGTGCTGTGATTTTATCCCAGCAAAGATGACATAATAGTTTATGAACCTCTGCACTGGTCTGCGTGAGGAGCAACAATTCTTGCACTATTGTAGTGGTGAGGCTAAGTAGATGGAGTAGATCGAGACCTCAGCTCTATTCCTTCTTGATAGCCCCATGCTGTGCTTCTGTGACTGTCTTACTTGACATTTCCTGCAGACAATTCAGCATGAAGAGTTTGGGACAGATGAAGACCATCTATTCCCAAGCTTTGAACTACTGTTATGAAAGGAACGTGCCGGGTGATTACGACAAGCGCTCTTGTTATCAGCTCATCATCGAGTCAAACTTGGAAGAGAATGGACTCGTTGCTCATCCTAACAGAAAGTTGAGTCACCTGAGCATGTTGAGCTTGGTGTATCGTCGCAAGACATTTAATAAGGAGCTGCACTCCACAGTGATGAGTCGCCATAGGCAGTTCCTTGCTGGTCTGAATCCACCTGTGGAGATTGCAGACGAGTTGGTTTTTCGGTGGCACTGTGATTTTTGCCTTGACAGCGTGCCTGAAATACAGGAAGGAGATTTACCTCGGCCACCAGCAACAGGTGCCACTTACTTACCTGCTGCTGTACTTGTTATGGTTGTACTGTTCTTAATGTGGTACTCCTTCTTCTGTCCTTTCCTCCTTCCTCCATTTCCTTCCTTCTTTCTACTTTTTCCCCCTTTTTACCCCCCTCGTCCTCCTCCTTCCTCCATTCACTCCTCCTCTCTCCGCCCTCCTGGAAATTGATAATCCAATGAGGGTTAAGTGTGCTCCTCCAGTATAATCCAAGACATGATTATCTCATCACTGTTGTGATGAAATACCCTATAGGGTTGATTTGTATAAGGTGGGGTGGGAAGGATTATTTGTAAAATTACTAGCAATGTTGTGTTAAGGGGGAAAGAGGGCTGCGTATCGCGTAGTCTCATATAAAGTACCATATCTTTGCTCGCATTCACTCTAGTTTCCCGATTTATATATCAGATTATAGCTTGCAGTCTGTGCTTTCTAATGGTAAGTCTCTTTTGTTATTTTGTTTCGCCATAATTTTTTCCTAGCTCATTATAGGCTCTGCAGTTGATTGCATCACAGGATTATGTCGTTGCAATCAACGCCCTCAATTTTCCAATCAACGCCCTCAATTTTCCAGCACGCTTGACCAGGTAATAAATTTTTAACGCCTAATGAAAAAGGTCATTGCATGCTCTAGGGCTTCCTCTAGCCACTCGTACCAATTTAAAAAAAAATTGCACTTAGCAATCTGGAGTTATTCTGAATGGGGACTTTGGGATGCAGGTTTTTGAGGTCCCTCCATTTTAAGGTCTAGTAACTTGCCTATAGTTATACCTATGAAACATATTTTAGTATCAAAAGAGAGCACACAGAGAGACCTATCTTTTGAGCTATATATCAAGTCCATACCATGAAGTTTGCAGAATCTACGGAGCTCTAAAGTTGTAACCCCAAGTTAAAATAAAAAATACCATCGAAACGCACCCTCCACGGACAGTCTTCTTTCCCAAGAATTGAATGGAGGTGTATGTACAAAAGTCACTATAAGTCCAGAATGGAGCATCCAAATCTTCTCAAATTTGGAATGCAGCATCTTACAGGTCTTGGTAACATATTTATGGGGGGGGAAAAAAACCAAAAACAAAAACAAAAAACATTTTTGGACCTGAAGCCCCGCCTTAAGCGAAGGCGTGTGGCAATGGATGGAAACCAAAATATAGGAGGATAGTTAAGTTATAGAGCAGTTCGTACACACTTATATGGAGGTTGTTTTATTGCTCCATGTAATGAACGTACATGTGCACATACGCTTGAGGCAAAATAAGTTTTTCATGGCTAGCTCTCCTCAGTTTCTACAGCACACTTTGCTCTTTCTCGTTCACTTCTTGCTCCCATTTTCATCTTCTTTGTTCCATCATTATAGTGAACCTTCTCTTAGTGTGCAGTTGATTGCATCACAGGATTATGTCGTTGCAACTCACACACGCGCACGGAGGATGTTTGTTTATTGCTCCATGTGATGATCATACTTACGTGCGCCTGAGACAAAGGTTATTCATGGTTAGTATAGTGCTCGACGAATAAGGAGAAAAACCAGATTCAAGAGGGTGTGTGAATACCCCTACCGCCTTTATGAAACCATGCCATGTTTGGGAGTTGTCTGTAGTTTTGCCATATTTGGAGTACTGCAACTAGCCATAAATAACTAAGTGCTCTGTATTGCTAATCATAGTCAGTGCTTGCATTCCACAGATGTGTGTATGACTGCCAAGGGCCTGCTATTGATGCACCATGTACGTGTGTCTGAAAAAGTCAAAGAAAGAGGTGAAGAGAAAGAAGCTGCTGAAGTGACAGCAGAGGAGCAACGGGAGGACTGTCCTGGCAACCTGAAGGATGTCCCTCAGGAGCTGATAGAGAAAGTTAGGAATGATATTTGTGATGAAGTGTCGGGGAGGGAGAGTTTATTACAAAAGTCCGTTAGTCATGGTTTGTGCATGCACCACTCTGCTTGTCTATGTGTGTGTGTACGGAGGTTCCTAAAGCTTCTCTCTTGCCCTATAAAAGAGAGGGCATCACTGGAAAAAAGTGTATTATTTATTTAGCCATTGGACAATGTCTATGTGTGTGTGTACAGAGGTTCCTAAAGCTTCTCTCTTGCCCTATAAAAGAGAGGGCATCACTGGAAAAAAGTGTATTATTTATTTAGCCATTGGACAACCAACGGCACCAATTTTACGTATGTCTCCTCATGTCTCCTCATATCTTGGCCAGGCCACCAGGAGTGCTGGGTTGGTGGCAGCCATGGCAGAGGATAAGAAAATGGAGAAGTACTAGGGTTTTAACACTCCTTCGTCCCAGTAGTGATTGAATCTTAGGGGTAATAGGAATAGGGAAGAAGTCCTTAGAGTTCCTACAAGACTTGGGGGACAGGATAAGGCGACACACTGTACCTACTTTAAGGGGACCTGTTTCGTTTTTCACAAAAATTTCACCGATTTATCTTTAAAAATCTTATTAATTCCCCTAAAAAAATTGCCCTAAAATAGTAGCTATACATACAACCGAGACATCAGGTTTGATGGTTCTATTCCATAGTTTTAGGCCTTTTTAGCCATGTATCTATTTCATTTCATGTAGAATATTGAAAGCCTTGATTTTGAAGCTTGTTTCTCGTGATTTTTTGTCCTATGAAAAAGGGGAATGAAAAAGGGGAAAGAAACTATACCTCCATCAATTTACGTGTGTACAGAGACCACGAGACTTTTATATGTATGCCTTTATATGGAATTATGCAAATCTATCCTGGCAATACTAAACCATGTGGAACACTAAACTAAAAACACTAGGGAGTGGGAATATTTTAGCTGAAAGCGAGTCAGTGAATTCACATTCCTGCTGGTCTGATCTATGCAGTGTTTCCTCCTGGGGACGTTAGGATGGTCTAAGTGGTTGTAAGGGAATTGGGGGGGGGAGGGGAAAAAACGTTTAATTTGCAATTTATATCTTAGAACAAATCTTAGAACAAACCAAACGAAGAGAATGCATTTCCTCTGAATCTGACAATTGAAAGTCGAGAGAAAAATAGCTATTAATGAATGCTTGAAAATGTAAAGTGTGTTCTGCCTGACTAGGTCATTGAGTTAAATTTTAATTAAGTAAATAAAGTAAATATTCATTTTAACCCACTTTTGCTATTACATGTATTTTTTACATGTATTTTCAACTATGCGCAGTTAATAAGAATTCTTGAAGTTTCTTAAATGTACACACTAAAGGAAGGGGTGGGGCGCTAACGATGTTCTAAGAGGCCAGTAGCCCGAAAAAGTTTGGGAAACACCGATCTAAAGGGTTTAAAAATAAATATTTAATACACCATTAGAATTCAAGAGATGCATTTTTTTATAGAAAGTTGTATTCTCGAGTTATGAGGTCAGCAGTGCAACCGTGTCAAAATAGGGAAAGGGGTGAAAACTCGGACATCGTTAGATGGGTAAAATATATGAATTTGATCTACGAGCCCATTCTTGTATGCATTCTTGTATGCACATGCCCAATAGACTGCTCTATGGATTTAAAATTATCAAGTCCACTTCCCAATCAACCAAATTTTATTTCTGTTTGGACGGGTGGATAAGAAAGATTATTTGTTTTAAGTCAGCTCTATGTTTTTTGTGCCAACATTTCGACTGAAATACTTTGATCTTCATCAGGGAAAATCCTAAAATACAAAAAGCTGGATCCTTTAAGTATTTGATGTTGGCTGAAAGTAATCTTGCACGATTTATAATGGCTGACGATCGCAACCACCTTCTTGAAAGGTCTTTTCCTGGCTTTTGCCATTGTTTCCAATTTGTGAAGTTTATTTTTGAAAAAAGTTAGACTTCCTTTTAGACTTATGAAAACCTATACACTTGAGAGTATATTTACCACACATTTGTTCAAAAATTCTCCACCCTTTGCTTATTTACTTGCTGCTATTGTCCGTAAAAAATGAAGTGCATTTAACTGATTGAACGCCGACTTTGTTTGTGGTTTGTTGTAATATTTTTAATTGTAAAAGGAATAAAAAAATAATAGTATAATAATAATTCAGTTACACCCTTCCTTAAATCCCCCTGATTAAACCATGTCATTGCCGGAGTTTGTAATAACGAGACATTGTCTGCACCAAACATTTAGATCAGAGCTAAGCAAACAGCAAGAGCTGTGTCCAACATCACAAGAGACCCTGAAAAGACCAGGATGTTGAGGATGCTGGACATAGCCCCCAACACCATTAGGATAATTAAACCCTACTTTGTGCTGGAAAAGAAGGCAGCCATTCCTCTGTGTGACGTGGTGAGGAAGGTCAAAGAAAGCCATCCATCGCATCCACCTGAAGGTATATTCCTTAGAGACATGGTTACTAGAGGGGAATTCTTGGCAAGCCCAAGACCTGCCTAACCTCCCAATACTTTGTTCCATTGTAACTATTTTGGCCATAGCTGTAGCAATAGCAGCTACATGTACAACTGGTCTGGGCTTGTTCCAACAAGAAAAACTTAGCGGCATATATATAGGTGTCGTCCATGTGTGAGTGAACTTTTTGTGAACTTTTTGTGCAGCCATATATATGTCATTCATATTAAATAAAATACCATCTATTCTCATACTAAAATTACATGGAAGGTGGAGAGGGGCAGTGTAGGGAATGAGTTATTGATCCTGTGTTTGTCCTAGCCTTCAGATATTTAATCCTATCCTCAATTGATCAGCACAAAGAACGTCTTCAAACTCAATAGCTACTCCATTGTCACTTTCTATGTTTGGGTTGTGGATCGAAGACAACCAAGAATATTTCTCATGGCGTAGCAATTATGATGGTACTCCAGTGCAGAATATTTGTGGAGCAAAATGTCAAACGATACCTTTGGGTGGCTGCACAGTTCTGCTGAATACCAAACTTGGCCGTCATACTCTGCAGGTGATGTGGTTCTACTTATAATTTTTATTATTTTCTTTGTGCTGCAGAGTTTCTGGAAGACACCATTGAATACCTTGCTGGTATGGACAACTCATGGCTAAAGATTATCACAGTTAGAAAGAAGAAATATGTAAAAGTAGACAAAACTACAGACTTACACGATGTCATTGGTCAGGTAAACAAGCACAGGGACACCTTACTCTAACATCAACTTTAGTGATATGTAGCTATTATTTCCCATTGTCATTAGTGCTGATACTATCAAGTTGTGCCTTGCTGTTTATAAAATTTTGTGTTTGTATATATGTTGTTTAAAATGATGGTAACAACAACAAAGACACGCGCATTACACAAATAAACAGATTGTTCCAATTTTCACATGCATTATATAAAATATGAACACATGTGCTTTTTGGAGTCTCTATAAAAGCATCGAAGTGCTCTAGTCTAGGGTGTAAATAGCTAGGGTGTAAATATAGTCTAGGGTGTAAATTTTTTCTTTTTCTTTTCTGGGCAACTTTTTCGGTGGCTAATCATTGTGGGCATGTTAATCTTCAAAATGAAAGGCCCCAATGGCAAGATACATAGTTATGTATTATGTGTTGGAGAGACTAGTCCTTAGAGTGCTAACTGATATGTTGGTAGTCCTTACTTTAGAGTGTTAACTGTTAGACACTGGTGCTTAGGATATAACAGTTAGAAACTAGTCCTTAGAGTGTTAACTGATATAACACTGTTAGAGACTAATCCTTTGAGTGTTAACTGATATAAAGACTGGTCTCCTTAGAGTGTTAACCCTCTCACCGCTGTAAGCGCCATATGGCGTAATGGACTTTAAAAATCGCTAATAAATCGATCGCTTGGCCTAGAGTCATAATTTGCATACCACCGGAAAGAGCAACTATTACTCTATATGACGTCCAAAAATTACATCCGGAAACGCCCGATATAGTTAGCGAAAATTACGTGCAACTAACGATGGTTCGCGGTTTTGACGACCTAAAAATGAGTGGATGTTTAACGCTTAAAGAAGTACTTTCCCTGGTTTCTAGCGAGAATTTTGCTCTCACTGAGGATGAGTCAGAGGAAGACGAAGGTGAAGAAATATGTGGCTACCTTGGAAATGCAAGTTCTGATCGTGCAGCAGTGCATTCTTTAGCGCTGTAGTTGACCCTACTTTAGACCCTCAGGATTCTTCCTTTTGCTATAACCAGCTCTCTAGTTATAATGAAATTGATCAGGAAGCCTTCTCAGGTTAGCTAAAGTATCTACATATTTGTATTTGCATGTTCTTTCTCAAATAGTTGAATTTCAATAACATAATAAACCATTGTATTGCTGGGCTATAGAATCATATGATCAAATTTTGTCAAAAACCCTCCGCTATATATTGCTATATGCCTAAATTATTATGACTAATGTTTACTAAATGCTAACTAAATGAGTAAATATATTATAAACATTTTTTGTTGATTAAATGTTAGATATTGATAGAGAAATTTAGCATAATGATATTCATTTTTTGTGGTTGATAATGTGGTTAACTATTGAGATCACATTGTTTATAAACAATGGTGCTATCACATGACAAAATTATAACTGATATGAATGGATTGCTGATTTTATAATGATTTTTTGGGGTATCTGGTATACTTTAGGAAAAATGTCCAGGAAAGTCAGCGGTGAAAGGGTTAACTGATATAACACTGCCAAATTGCATGCAGTAATGGCTGCTGTTTTGTTATTGATAACTATATTGAAAGTTAAGTCTTGTTTATGTCATGTATCTAAATGTTTGTATTTGCTCACCAGAACCTATTGCAGTATAATATGCAACAATGCCTGCACAATAATTTCCTTATCTTGGAAGAAGTCAAAGTGTGAAGTTGTCAATGTGTTTGTCACATTTGGCCAAACGAAAAGTCGGGTCTGCATGAAACGTGCACCTTCGGAACTGGATGAATGCTGGATGGTTTTTGTAAAGGTTGGGTCTGGACTTAACCACATCAAAATAAGACGGTGTAGCACTCGGCATTGTCAGCCATTTTGTTTAGGGAATTCTTACATGAGTGTTTTTCATGTTCCCTGCAAGAACACATTAACAAGATGGTAGCATTTATTCACTAGCTATGTTAGATCTCGCCTAATGCAAACAGTTTGCTAGCAAGGCTGCTTCTAGCCCTATTCTATTAGAACACTGCAGTTGCTGAAATGGTGATGTTTACAGGGGGCAGCATCTTAGACTAAAAAATTGGAGTTGCCATAAAAGAAAAAGTGACTAGCAAAAGTATTCAGGTCATAAAATATTTGTTTTGTCGTTAAAACTGTTGTTGTTGCAGATATTCATACGTTGTAGGGCCTATATATATATATCGAGGATATATATATACCAATTATTATCATGACCATTGGTTATTCAGGGTGTGCTCTCTTTTGGTATGATCAAGGTATTGGCTAAAATTTAACTGACTATATAATTATAGGATTGCAGCAAATTTGCAAGGTGTGAAAGAGCATCGAGATTGGTCGACACAATTTTAGGAATTTTTTATGCTGCTCAAAATTTTGTTCACTTGTCACTTAGCTATAACTTCCTAAATATCCGCTTTTCTTAAATTTAAGACCATCATGCTGTTCGTGTGTAGGCATTCTTTTCCTTTCCTTCAGCGGTATAGAAGACACTTTTGGGAAAAGGTTATATAGCTGTATTACAATAAGCACAGTATTTGCATGCCATCACAAGGAATTACATGCTGTCATAAATGTGCCTATATAAGCTGTGCAAATATGAACTCTTATGCTTAGTCCTATCTTCTGGGTGTGAAAAAGGGGCACGGAGAGGTGCAGGGAGTGGATCAATATTGAGTGTACTAATTTGGGGGAAAACAAGTAAAAATAGAGGTAAATATTTTGTTGTGCATGTGCAATTAGACGGACATTCTATATTTATTCCACACACAAATGAATAGGGTTAGATAAATTATGCTAGCATAATTTTGAGAATAATAGGTATGCTTAAGCAAGAAATAATAGGGAACATTTGAACATTTTGAGTCTTATAGTGTCTACAACTTTCCTTTTCTTGATACTAACACTATCATACGGGTTGAAGAGCGAGTTTGCATCTTTATATGGCTAAAGCCAATCGATTATCAGCAGATATTGACAAGCTACTATGGTGGAGAAGACACAAATCTGAACTTCCCCTGTGCAGTTCTACATCTGTTTTGGTTCTTCAACCATCATCTGCTGCAGCAGAGAGAGTGTTTTCTCTGCTAGCTAGTGAGACAAACAGTTTCTTTGGACGATTATGTACAAGCTTCACTTATGCTACAATATAACTATCGGAACCATGATTCTTAATACATGTTGCATTATAATCTCTTGAGAATAATTGACAATAATTTTGATAATTTTGAGAATAATGGGCTATTATCAGTATGAAAGAATAATAGGTAGCTACCTAGTATGAGAATCCGAAAATAGAATCTTAGGGGAAAATTCGAGCATAATTTATTCACCCCTACAAATGAACCTCATGATAATTGGAGAAATGAAGTTGTATATAGCTATATAGTCTTCGGACCCAAAAGTAAATGCACACAGATGAGTGTCAGGGAGCCCAGTCTCTGCAGCTGTTTTGGCTACTCCCCCAGGGAGGTTTCAGAGCTTCCTGACAATGAAACGACTTCTGTGAGGACGCCACATATAAAGGAGGACGGTGGATGTGGGTAACGACTGTTGGTGGACTCATACTGTGTATTTTAGTGGACTCGATGTAATTATAGCCATCTGACTGGTTGTTGCTAGACAGATGTATATAGCTAACACTGATTGGTTAGGTAATGTTAGGTTCTATCTCTAATCTTTCCTGAGATTCTATATACCTAATCTTTCTCCGCTGCCACCAGAGATGTAAACTATTAGCTCTTCACTGATAAGGTTATAGTTAAAACCTAATTTAAACAAACACACACTGAATTATATCCTGGGTGAGCAAGTCTAAAAATCTCAATATGTTGGAGAGCCTTCAGCTTTTATATATAGCAGCTCCCCACTTTACAAAATCAAACACAACAGACCAATGAAATTACTAATTTTCATACAGCTCACATGACCAAATAAGGAAAATACGATCAGACCAATGAAATTACTACTTGCACACAAAACTTACATGACCAAATCTGAAAACACAACAGACCAATGAAATAGCTATGATCGAGTCCAGTCAGATGTTAGTCTTGACATGATTACCTAACTATTATACTCTAAGCAAAACAAAAACTATAACTTACTTTTCTGCATCAAGTTTATTTTTTTAAGCAACCTGGGTAGACACTCTGATATACCAGATCAAAATCAGCTTCCATAGTTCTGCCCACAGCAGAGGACTCCTCCGGGTCTCCTCCTGATAAGCAGCTGGGAGCTGATCCTCTGTTTGGGGGGGGGGGGGGGGGGGGGGGGTATTTGAAGTTTTCTCTCTTTTTTTCTCTCTTATTTTCTACTTGCACTTGAGTTCAGTTCTGTACTGCACTTACATAATGTCGGAGTGTAGTAGTTCTTACTTGAATTGCTTGAGTGACTAATCAAAAGCCACTGACTACAGCTGCTAAGGTTTGTAAAAATGAAATAACAAGCTGTAAAGCCAGTTCCTCTTACTGTTGAAGGAGCTTTCTGGCATTCTCATTCATTGTGATGATATAAACTATATATATATATATATTTAGTATAAATCTGAGGATTCATAACTTCCTTTTCAGACACTTGGAAAAAGCAAGGCTACCAACTTTTTGGGGGGTCAGACAGCAGTATGGTTGGGTGTGGGTGGAGCCAGCTGCCTCCTTCAAATAGTAAGTCCACAACCTTGTGATATAAATGCTGTGTACCAAAAAATAGCCAACCTTCTAGAGACGAGTATTAATGTGGGTGTGGTATGTAGAAATTTCGTGGTTTGTGAAAACTGCAACAGTGCATCACACTTCCTCTTAATAAACTTCAGGTTTTGTATATACAAAGGCCATGAAAGCCAAGATTGCAACAATAATGCTTGTTGATAATCCAGGAACTTTTTAAAAGGAACTTATTGAACATAAGAATCCAGCACCAAGAAAATGTCGTGCCAATAGCCACTTATATAAATGGTCAAAGGATACATCATACAGCCTCTCTCAAAGAATTTGGTATACGTTGTACAGGAGAACTCCACGAAGCAATCAGAAAAGAAAAACAAGGACTCCAGCATCTATACCCTGTCAACATGGCATTATCTTTGATCAAAAATATCTAGCATGTTGAACAATAACTATATATATATAAGAATCCAAAAATAATACTTAGCTATATAGTAGTGTTTATTAGTGAAATCACGAACAATCTTCATTGATACCAATTGTCATTATAATATAGTGTATTATGTTACCATATGTCTTGGACATCTTCAAGAACTCTAGTTATCCATAGAGTCATAATTATAGTGATTTTCTTGGAGAGAATGGAAGAGGAGAATGGAAGAGAATTTTCACCACTAGCTTCACACATTTTCCTGATCTTTTCCATCTTGCATTAGCCATGTGAAATGAAAATGTAATAACAAACCACAGTCATTTTGCTAACCTTCACCATGTCAACAATATTGAGTCAGTAATGACCTCATACTATATACTTCCTGTCCAAGATGAATTACAGCAGTTGCCATTGACATGATGAATTTGGATAAGCTTTGAATTATTTTTTAAGATTATTTTTTAAGATCATAATTTTTTTCCCTGAGGTTAATTTCACATTAACTACTCTATTTAGGAAACATCTTATCTCTTTTACTTGAAAATGCCTGGGCATAAGGTCCAGTACCATGAAATCATGCTCCTCCACAAGCAACACAAGTGTTCATCAACTTAAATCGGGAACTAGAACAATAATATTTTTAATGATAAATATATGACATTCCATCTCTATACATTGGAGAACAGAGGAGGTTGAAGACCCGAGTAAAAGAACACTTGGATGCATGCAGACCGGAAAACTGAAGACATCTGCCATTGCTAAACATGCATGGAACCACTATGACCCAATCTTGGTGTGAGAAGACTTCAAATGGAGGGATTTTCTAGTGAAAGAAGCTCTGCAGATCCACACCAAACCCAAGGATCAGGCTTTCAGTAGAGATGTAGGGCCTGGATACCTGTAGTTGCTGGATCTCGACTATCAAGACTATGCACAACCACACTCATATTTATCATTGCCATGGCAGAAGTAAATAATTTATCATCCATCACCCAGATGAAGGCCAAATCACGATTGACATTGGACAAATAATACTTTCATTAGAGAACAAGATATTTATGTGTTTTTTGTTTTGTTTTTTTGTTGTTTTTATAAATGTTTTATCAATAAACGATCCTGCAAACTTTGGTCATATGAAATTCCGAAAAGTAGTAAACTAATAAAATCTAAGGAACTATTATAGAGTTATCCAGTCACTTTGGTGATACTGACCAGCTTTAGATGGACATCCGCAATTGCTTGGTTTGTTTGAGCTTATGACTATTTCCAAAACAAGCTATAAAGATGGTCTCTAGATGAAGTGTTAAGTGAGAATGTTTGAGTTGATTATTGAGAAAGTCCATTATGGCAACTGAGAGTTCATTGAGAAGAATACTCTAGTCCAATAAGATCAAAACTTAGCTAGCATTGAATGGGAAATTCTAGCTATTTGTTGTAAACTTCCAGTGAATTGAATGGAACTTGCTATTTATTCTTTCACATTTGTTATTATTATAAACTTATGACAATGTGCAGTAGAGATGAGTTGATATAGAAAGTTATGCAAGTTGGAGGACAGACACCAAGAACTGGTTGAGCAGAAGCTGTCACAACTCTCCAGAGGGATTTGTTCCAGTCTCTAGTGGGTTACAATCTAGATTTGTTTGTCCTCTGCCAAGTCGGCCATCAAGCTAAACTCTGGAAGAAGTAGCAAGTGGAACACCACTAGTGGAGCCAATAGTCCCTCACCAGTACAAATCTCCCTTCTCAAGGCTCACTACTTTGTCAAGACAGGATAAGAGGTTTGCCCCGGAAGGTGGAGGGTCACGGAATCCTGAAGGAGTCTTGAATCATACATCATACATTATCATAATCACCATTATTATTATTATCATCATTATAATCATCATTATTATCATCATTTTCATCATTATTATCATCATTATTATCATCATTATTATCATCATCATTATTATTATCATCATTATTATTATCATTATTATTATCATCATTATTATTTATTATTTATTATCATCCATTATTATCATCATTATTATTATCATGCTTTAGCATTTATCATCATTATCATTATAATATCACTATCATTATTATTATCATTATCATTATCAATCATTATCATTATTATCATTATTATCATTATCATTATTATCATTATTATTATATATCATTATTATTATCATTATTATTATCATTATTATTATCATTATTATTATCATTATTATTATCATTATTATTATCATTATTATTATCATTATTATTATCATTATTATTATCATTATTATTATCATCATTATTATCATCATTATTATCATCATTATTATCATCATTATTATCATCATTATTATCATCATTATTATCATCATTATTATCATCATTATTATCATCATTATTATCATCATTATTATCATCATTATTATCATCATTATTATCATCATTATTATCATCATTATTATCATCATTATTATCATCATTATTATCATCATTATTATCATCATTATTATCATCATTATTATCATCATTATTATCATCATTATTATTATCATTATTATTATCATTATTATTATCATTATTATTATCATCATTATTATCATCATTATTATCATTATTATTATTATTATTATTATTATTATTATTATTATTATTATTATTATTATTATTATTATTATTATTATTATTATTATTATTATTATTATTATTATTATTATTATTATTATTATTATTATTATTATTATTATATTTTATTATTACTATTACTACTACTATTATTATTATTATTATTATCATCATTATTATCTATTATCATCATTATTATTATCATTATTATTATCATATCATTATTATTATTATTATTATTATTGGGTGAACTGTAAATTTATTATACTATTTAACCTGGTCATCTGGCCCTTCAGCCAGGTCAATCTATATACAACAGATTAGGCAGTCTATGTGTACAGGGTTTCATTATGCTGTGTGAGTAATACTCGATTCACATGCTGAAGAATTGTTTTGCAGGGAAAGCTACTTGATCCTCTGCTGTGATTATAGCTAACACAAGACATAGGTATACCTATAGCTAATAATATTACTGTAGAAGAATGTCCTATGCGAGGGGCCCCCAAATCTATGAGGGGTCCTACATTCTCAGGAGAACACACAAGAACCCCAAATCTATGAAGGGTCCCTACATTCTCAGGAGAACACACAAGAAACCCAATTCTATGAAGGGGACCCTATATTTTTAGGGGTCAACCAGGAGAGTAGCCAGGATTTTGAGCAGGGGGATGCATCTTGATCTTAGGCACACCCACTTGCAACAATTAGTATTATTACTTATGACATTGTTAGAATGATAATGATGATGAGATGAGTTAGCAGTCAGCTTTAGTTAATCAGCAAGAATGTTTCTCATTTGAAGTCGCCTGGGATGGTGCTGAGCAAATTTGTCAATGACAGATGAAATGTCAATAGGAATGTTTTGATGGATGTGGAATAATTTCAACCAATTGAGCCGAGTATTACCAGTTCACTAGAACATTCAATAGAACAGCTACAAAGAGCATAAAAGAGCCAGCAATACTTTCATATTTAAAAACATTGCAACTGAAGGTATCACAGGTAAGCAAGATAGCCCATAAGAAGTCTTCCATTCCTGTCATTTCATGTGCCAAAAATGCAACTGCTCTGAAAATTGGCGGGGGTTGAAGAATATCTTGATGCAATTCCCATTTGTTGAAGTTTATGCACCCTTCAGCACTGATGGTAACCAACATGAAGTGCATACCCTGTATAGCTCTTTGATGAAGCTGTCATCTAGTTCTGAAATCAAGAGGTAACATTCACTTGGGAATTGACAGGAAAATTGTTTCTGTGATGCTGGCAACACAAAGTCTAGGCAAGGATGGCTGTATACCAATACTCTGACGCAGCTTCTCATAGTGTTGAACCATTGAGAGTGATGTGTATCTATATTTCTCCAACCTTCCCAACTACCCAGCTACAACTGATCCGGACTTAGTGAACATTTAAGATTTCACGAGGACGGTCATATTTGGAGACTAGTTTACTTTGGATTTCACAACTTACCACAGGGGAAATTACAAAGTATGAAACACAGCTGGGCACCAGCTTTAGTTGTAATGACGATTATTTTTTATAAGTAGTTCATAGTTGGAGTTACATGGCCAATCTCACCCACTGTTTCAATTAGCTTTAGCTTTCACTTCTGCCTGGACTGGAGGTTAAATCTTCGATATATATTTAAGACCAGCATTCAATTGCTAGCAGATGTATTCTGACATCAGTTATCGAATCTGTGGGCTACTCAGCAATAACACCGGTGTATATGGTTTCCATGCATGCGACAATAAAAGGATAAAGTGAATGGAAGAGGTTAGCTTCTAGTTGCTGAACCGGCATCTGTTAACTTATGAACTGTTGAGCCTGGTTGTGTATCACCAATGGCCTTCTCCAGTAAGTGCTGATATTTTGCATGAGCAGCAAAATACATAAAAATTCGACCTAGAATGCCCATCATGTTATGAATACTTGATGCCTCCAATGACTTAAGGGGGTATCCAAGGCAAAAAATCAAAAAAAGTATTTTTTACATCAAAATATAGCTCAACTCTTCACAAATCTCTTCCTATCATGTAATTTTTCATCAGTATAATACCCCTAGAGCTGAAATATTCACCTATGCAGATATGATCCAGTTCTGAAGGAAGAAGAAAATAGCAAACGTGAGCAAAATACACTCTCACAAACACTTTGTTTACAACCGATCATAACTTTAATATTTTTTGTTCAAATTTTCTGAAATTTATTTTCTTAGACGGCTGGCTGTCATGTAGCTATGATGTAATCCTTCTAGCATAAAATTAACCATAACTCCACGTGTAAATCGAAGTGCTATTCAGAAAAAGGGGGCAGAACCCTAATTTATGTTGCTATTCTGCGTATCAAGTTGATTGTACCTAGCTAGTGTGCCTAAAACAAAAAGAACTGGGAGTTATTCTAGGAGGAAAAGGAGAAGCAGAATATTCCACAGAGGAAGCCAACAGCCAGAAGCTACCAGCAGTGTCTCAGTTAGTAAGAAAGAAACCAGATTCTTTCTAGTAGCTATATGATACTTGATGTGCTTTTATTCATAGATAGATAGATATCTAATAGCAGTAGTGGTGTTAAATCAGGCAAAGTGCACTGCTTAATTACTATTTTCCTTTCAGGTGAGGATAATACTTCTGCTACTCCCACAGCCTCAATGAAAAAACTGTCCAAGTCACCGTATTTTGATTTGTTAAGCTCTGATGTTGAGGAAGGTGAAGGGAAACATTCAGGGGTGGAGTCCATCATTATTGAGAAAGCCAAGCTTGAGTCCACACTACGTTCCTCATTGATTTGTAAATATTGTAATTCTGGCAATATTACAATCTCCGATAACCCTCATCTGCAGCAGGGCTTAGCATCGCATATCGCTATTGTTTGCGTGGACTGCAATGCCTCGACACCTATTGTGCCTTCAACTATTGGTTCTTCCAAGATTGCTTCTGTCAACCTTAGGTCTGCTTTAGCAAAAGTTGCTACGGGTGAGCCTCACTCTTCTCTTAAAATATTCTGCAACATTATGAATCTTCCTTCCCCTTCTTCTTCTAACACTTTTTCTGAATATTACAAGATTCTTCATGAGAAGAGTGAGGTTCATGTACAGAACTCGCTTGCATGTGCTAGGGCAGAAGTTAGAGAGCATTATAAAGCATCTTCAGATGACGAGATTGTTGATTGCCTAGTTAGTGTGGATGGAACATGGCAAAGGCGTGGTCATTCATCTTTGATAGGAGTGGTATATGTAATTGAATTTCAAACAGG
The DNA here is from genome assembly GCA_028752905.1 of Cladorhizidae sp. MBARI D1340-BT2. Taxonomy (NCBI): domain Eukaryota; kingdom Metazoa; phylum Porifera; class Demospongiae; order Poecilosclerida; family Cladorhizidae; species Cladorhizidae sp. MBARI D1340-BT2. Next base: position 24,255,863 of record JAQNBH010000018.1, read on the forward strand.
AAAAGTATTAGGTAATGTCAAAATTTTGTCAATCTTGTAATGCATGGGAGAAGTGCGACAAAAATAGTTTAGAATATCAGTCATGGAAGAAGTCTCATGAGGTAAACTGCAATGCTAACTTTGATGGAAGCTCTGGTTCAATGGAAGCTAAAGGAATTGTTGATATTTTCAGAAAATCTCTCGATTACAAGCTTCGATATAAGCATTTCATTTCTGATGGTGACAGCAGTACGTTTAAGTGCTTGCTTGAAGCCAGACCATATGGACAAGACTGTGTTATCGAGAAAGAGGATTGCATTGGCCACATACAGAAGAGGATGGGAGCAGCACTTCGTAAGTTGCTGGTGATGCACAAAGGTATAATACTTGAAGATCGAAAGAAGATAAATGGTCAGGGCCGGCTGACAAAGTCTATGATTGACAATCTTCAAAATTTCTATGGCTCAGCTATCCGATCCAATATTGGTGACTTACGTAGCATGAAGGCAGTGCAGGCAAGCCGTCATCACTTGGCATCAACAGATAAGCACCCTTTCCATTATATGTGTCCTGAGGGCGAGACATCTTGGTTCTCATATAATAGAGCCAAGGCATGTGGTGATCTGGAAGGCTATAAGCATGAACATATTCCCATTCCACCGGCCATTGCCAAGATTCTTAAGCCAGTCTATGAACGTCTGGGTAGTAAGTCCCTTCTATCAATATGTTTACTCGGATATACCCAGAATGCGAATGAATCTCTTCATTCTAAAGTTTGGAGATTCAGTCCAAAGCATCTCTTTTATGGTCCACTGCTGGTTTCTGTTGGGTCTGCTCTTGCAGTTTGTTGTTGGAATGATGGCGTCTCTTCTCTGCATGATTTAGCAGCTAGGTTGGATCTTCAGCCAACTACAGCATCTTTGCTTTCTTTTCAGCAAATGGACTTGGAAAGATTGGATAGAAGTATAGCTATATAAGAATAGTAAGCATGGCAAATCTATGAAGAAAGCTTGTCGGAGAAGACGCAAGGGATTTGAAGACAAGCATGCTGATGCAGAGGACTATGCACCTGGCGAATTTGGTGATCAAGGTATCGTTCCGACTTTAACTTTATGTGGAGTTTTAATTGTGCACTAATTCGGTCCCACTTTGTGGCTCGTTTATCTCTGCGTGTGATGTTTGTATGGTGCAAATATTTTCACTGACACAATGTTATAGGTATTATAATATCTGTAGGTACTTTATATGCCAGTAACTGTGATTATAATGTGTTTAACTTAAAAATCGATTTATGAAAAACACCTTTTTACCCATTCAAAACACAATATCTGGAGAAATATTCAACATAGGTGCATGATATTATATATTTAGAATCCTCTCATGAGATGGTCCTGATGAACACAGGATTAGTCCCCAAACCCTAGCGTTTCCAATCTAGATGCTTTTAAAGTTGGTGTTTTTACAAAATGGTGCCACTAAATGAATGAGAATTTCAGGAATTCTGCACGTTCATCAGTTGTATTTTGTGTGTATACATATGTACAAAATATCTTGGGTTGATACACTATGGAATTTTGGTTAGGATGTTTCAAATCTTAAAATTCTTTTTCCAGTTTTTTCTTGTAAATGCACACCTTTGTGGTTTTGACCACAAACCACACCCGAATGTTGGCCCAAACTGCCAATCTGTAGCATGTCTAACTTTTGGAACAAAACTGTAAAGTATGGAATTGATATGAATTTAATACCTAAATGACAATTTTGCCTTGGATACCCCTTAACAACTGAGCAGTGTGATGTGCAGTGGAGATGTGGTGCCAGAGAGTTTTTTTTTTTTAATTGATGCAAATACAAGGCAAATGCATAGGAATGGCTAATAGCAACCAAATGCTAGTATTAAGGCCACCCTAGTTACATGAGTAATGGGATGCACACATAAGAAATGAATAAGTGAAATAGGCTGTTAGTTAAGATAAATATAATAAACACAAAAGATATTGAATATTTAATATGATGAAGGGATAGAAAGGGATTAGGATTTAAAGGTGACCACAATTTAAGGTTATGCTTAAAGGAATTAAAATTAATATTAGGGGCAGACACAATAAAGTCAGGTGCTGCAGCTCCCCTTGTCCTACCATACATGTTTCCCGCATCATAGCTTGACCTCACGACTTTGTAAGATCTAAATTGCAATCTCTCAAGAATCCTAAAATCTTTTCAGTAAGCAGACACTGGTTACACCCATGTCACATTCAAGGAATGTGATGATGTCTCCCTTCACAAGGCTTTCATCAGGAAGAACATAAGTAATGACAGTTCTAGCTGCTCTCATTAGCTAAGTCAGTAACCGCATCTGCTATTATTGTAAACTATAAGTCTTTTTCACATTCTGAATGATAATGTGCTCTACAAGAATGCAAATAATTTGATTTTGAATATTAGTTAATCTATAGGTGCCATTTCTTGCAGCAGTGGCAAGATGTTCTTCTAGGACTCGCCAGCTTCAACTCTGAATTTTAGCAAAGCCCAGAAATTGCCATTATTTGTTGATGTGTGCTTCTCCACATCAGTGCCAAAATCATAGTGGCCTCTCAAGGGAATGTTTTATCTCCCACACAAAACAATTGTGTTTGCATTTGAATTAAAATCTATCTGTTGGTAGCAACTTTATCAGTCCTAACCTTATCAAGTTGACATTGAAGATTAGGCTGACAATTATAAAGGCACTAATTACTGACAACTTGTGATGCTCTTTTCCTGAATGCTTAACAGCAATTCTAACATCTTTACAAATCATCTCAAATGGTGCTGAACTAAAACGCCAGGCTCTGAGCTGTGATACTCACTCTGAGTAGCAAACAAAGCCTAATGGAGATAAAACCTACCATTGACCTGCTGGCTATACATTTGCCAAGGGTACAGTGTTACCTAGTGTGGTTGTAATGAGCAATCATCTTTGAAAATGTGTAATTTATGCCAGGTTTGAAATGATTGGTTAATATTGTCAATATCAGGAATATCACCAATAGTTATTTAGCTATATCTCTGCATTGCAAAGTATCAGATTCCATGGTAGCCTCTACGGTGTTAAAATCCAGATCTAATTTGACCACTGTCATAATTACATCATCACCATCACTTAGAGAACAATCGTTCAGATATTTCCTTTTCAGCTTTTGATGGTGTTGCCTGTGCTTTGAAATACTTGTACAGTGATATTTTACAAATCGGCAGAGTTCACATGACATGGGTACTGACATCACCACAATGATGTAATGCCATGATTATGTTATTGGGAAGCAAAGTACATGTGCTAAGCTAAGCATGGGACCATACCAACTTTTCCATCCATCATCCCAATGAGGGCTTGTTTCGTAATATCACCATAAGATGTAGTCTGGTGTACATACTGAGCAAGTGCAGTAAACATTGAACTGCAAGGCAGTTAATAATAGTTTGTGTAAATAAATATAGGCGGAAACATAAAAGGTGTGTTTAATGGACCCTTTACCTTAGTCTTCCAGAAAGTTCTGGAAAGTTCTGGAAGCTTTTGTAGTTGAACTATAAATTTCTGAATGCTTCTGTGGGTCAACTAGAATGTTGTGATAAACTTTTGTGTAGTACTACTACGTTAATTTAATTTATATATTATGCTGGTTGAAAGAAGGTAAGATGGTATGGTTAGCTTGTACTTGATTTTGGGCATGTGAGTTTCAGAGGAGAAGGGCTATCTGCTAGATAGTGTGCCGATCAAAATTGAAAGCAGCATTACTCTTAGGAGTACACTGGCTGTCCTGGTATCCTTTCCTCTTGTAGCTAAAGTGTTGTTAATAGGTAGTTAAGCATTTTTGGAGATCATCCTCTTTTTATATGTATATACCCAACAAAACTGGATATGAGCTACACCTTTTAGGGAGATCTCCTTTTTATAGATACAGATATATTTTTTCTTTATCAACACAGCACCACTTAATAGTTTTTACAAACTGGGTACATGAGCTATGTCTTAGAAATGCTTGTTGGTAAGCTTATCTTTACAGTTGACTGCAGTCATTGGCGACATCGATTTGTGTATTGCTTCACTAGTCACTAAAGCCTGTGGCTGGCATCAGTCAAGTATAGCCTTAGTGTACAGTTATCTAGTATCATCGCACAGATACTGCAGGGTTGCCATCATGAAACTGTTATATAGCACTTTTCTTTATCTATCCAAACATGGAACTGTACCTTCACAACCATTCACGCAGTAGTTTTGGAATATTGATTTTGCACAACGATAGGACTTTTGTTTTCTCAATGAAGGAAGGCAAATAGCATGTGGAACTTGTACCTCCCATTCCCAATCCATTGACAAGACAGAGCACTATTTTTCTCACAGATGTCAGTTGATTCCACACTCTCGGCCAACTGTGACAACCTCTTCAATTAGATAGCCAACATCAGTGGAGGGTCAGGAACAGTATACAATGGACTTAGTTACAAGCTTCCCTCTCCTTCCCCTTCCACTATCGATACATGTCTCCAACAGTTAAGTTTCTCACACTCTGTACCATTCCAACATTGATACCCATTGCAACATCTGCTTGGATATACTGAAGAGAAGCGGTTGGCTCTGTATGATCTGCGGACAATTATACTCCCTATTCAGAGCCTTCTGGCAGACCTGAACACAATGACAGTCCATGAACCTGGAAGCTACAGAGTTGTTGGATAATCAAGCAGGTGACTGTTGTGTTTCGTAAATGTCGAATTGGTAGGTGTGAATGAACTGATCAGGACCTCAAATAAAGTCAAAACAAGGTGCCAAGTTCATTAAGTCACTCGTGCAACATTTATTTTATTTGTTAACAAATTATATATATAATTTGAAAGAGTGGCCCAAATCAGCAAACCAGTTGACCATTTGAAATAACAACAACTAGCAAACTTGTCTTCCAAAAAACACAAAAAATTGATACTTAATACTGAGCATGCACATATGAACCCAGATGCTAGCCACCCTGCTAATTTTTCTTCAGGGGTTAGGTCTAACTATAGAGAATTTTCTCCGCAGGGAGATCCAGTAACAGTTTGTTTCAAGTGACTGCTGTTGGACTACTCTAGTCAATCTAAGGAATAAAGTAACTAGAACTACCAATGTAATACCTTCCATAATAATATTGGGTATATATGTATAGTGGAGAGCTTTACCTACTAACAGACTTGCTACAGCATTGAGCTATATATTATGGGAGAGCCTATAATACCAGACTTTCCACAGTACTGTAGTTTCAAACCTCTTATTATATGCAGTATTGAGCTACCTATATAGGGAGCATTTAACCTAGTTTCATTCAGAATTTAGCAGTGAAGTTTCAACTCAGATATGAGCCACTTAGAGGCGATGTTTTTATCTTTGTTCAAAACTACTTGTACCCTTGTTTCAAACATTGGTATGGAGAGAATTTATCCTAGTTTCAAAACTATCAACAATATTAGCTACCTATAGGGGGACATTTTAACATAGTTTAAGGCATCCTATGTATATTGTATTGAGCTACCTATAGGAGGAGTTTTTTACCTATTTTCAGATTTATACATACAGAATTGAGCTATGTAAATCTCCTATACAACATTGTCCTAAATGTGTTGGGGCTTTTAACCTAGTTTCAGACTCCTATATAATAGAGAATTGAGCTACAAGTAGGGAGCATTTTTTCCAACTTCAAACCATATTGAGTTACATATAGGGGAGCTTTTACCCTAATATTAGAATTTCTATACATATAGGGGAGCTTTTACTCAAGTTTCAAACCTTCTAATAAAGCTACTGGATATTAAATCTTAAAAACCTCCTGTACAATATTGAGTCACAAATGTAGGCTCATTTACCCTAGTATTAGACTTTCTATTGAAACTTCCTTTACAATATTGGACTATGTATATGGGTAGCTATTCCCTAAGAATTGTGACATAGTGGAGAGCTTTTAGTTATGGTAATGTTATTATGTCAACTGAGAGTCCATTGAAAATAGCTATGTACTTAGATTTTAGAATAATACATTTTATTTCACAGGGAATCCTTGTGCTGACCCATGAGTTTTCCATAATGCTCAGTTTGGCTGGAAATGTGTGTGTGTGTGTGAGAGGGTGAAAAATGATGTTACCTTCTTAGTCTATAAAGCTTGAGAGGAGAGAGGGGAGGCACATGGATTGGACAATAAATCTGGAATTAGAACCAGCATGAACTCGAATCAGCAGACAAAACTAGGCTATTTCTAACTAAGTCTCTGAGACAGTTTATGAATTCCTTTACTATCATACTTTAGCCAACATAATCAAGCTAGCCACACATAGAAAATTATTCTGTTCAAAATTAAATTAATCATAACTGTAGTTTATTTTTTACTGCCTTTATTGCTTGGCATCATCTACCATCGAGAAACTTCCATAGGCTCAGGTAAAGTTTTTACACTCCATCCATGTTTTTACAAGGGAAGGAGGGCACAAATGTATGCAATTAACTAAATGTTGAAGATGGCCTTTGAGATCCAGAATCTTCAAATGGACACTAAAGCATGACACTATTTACAATGGAGCTCTTGAGATAGCTGTGAGAAAGCTATAGCGTCAAACGCTATAATTTCTGCATTGTACTATGTATGATCCAAAGAAAGAAATCAGAACTAACTCTCTAAGCACTCACAGCTTAGGTTATCTTGAGCCATGCAACTTAGTGGTTTTCAATATAGCTCTTGACTCTAGAGTGCTGGAGAAAGCTATAGCTTCAAACCATAGCTTATTAGCAGCTGCACTGGTCTGGGCTAGATGCAAAGAAGGATGAAAAAATACAAGAATAACTGCTACAGCACACCCTGATGTCCCTGATTTAGCTATGGAGGTGTGATTAATTTGGAAATAGTTGTCGTGTGTATATGAGTGGATTCTTGCGCACCTGTGCATACTCAAACCATAGCTAAGTGCACAGCAGAACAGCTAGCTATTTATTTTCCACGATGGATAAATAAAATAGACTTCAGAAAAGGAGAGTGAGAGAGAAAAGTCATAGCATACTTCTCAAACAGCAGAACAAACAAATGAGATAAAAAAAGAGTGGGTGATAGAAATGGCATGAGGGAAGCACAGCAACCTACGATGAAGAAGCCTCTTTATGCTCAGGTAAAGTTTCATTCTGATTTGCCACTTTTTTCATCAACATACATTAACCTTGGACACATTTACTAAACCTGAAATGATTATCATGGTCAATATTGAGCTGGTACTCTAAAAAATGTAAGGAACATCCTACTTCTCTATAATTATTACAATCCAATCTGAGGACACCTATAATTTCAGATCAGTGTATAGTGTTAGGCCTGCAGCTGTGCTTGGAGTAGGACAATACTTAGAGCAATTTCAAATTGAGATATAAAAAAATTATTGCACCTTTGCTCACCACACAATACCTTATATTCATTTCTAGTATATTATATACTTCTACTATATATTACAGAACATAATATAGTGTATATAGTCACTCATATACTATATATATATACTTCTACTAAACATTGTAAGCACGTACAAAGTTTGGATATGCAAAAAGTTTGGTTATGCCAAAATCCCGAATATAATTTTTTAAACACGAAAACAATTAAAATACTTGATCGCGGCATTTAATAATAATTTTTTTGTCTGCAGGGCCTGGGATGCTAGTAGCTTACTTCCTGGTTCTATGGAAGCATCGTGTCCTTAGGACTATCATGCTGTCTTGCGCACATACATCCATATATTTAATTTACAATTATGTATTGTGTATAAACAATTGACAATTGTTGATGACAACTAGTTCTGTACATACATTACAAGAATGAGTTGTTTGCTTCAGGTTATCATGCATGCCAGAGGTCTCACTCCTTAAGCACCATCAGTGATGTCTGAGAGGATTCAGCTTGCAAACTTGGTGGTCTGTCTTATCAGTAGCCAGCTTGTATATATTAACAGAAAAAAGTGGTACTTCTGATTCTCGTTCATGTAACTTTTCATGGAAATCTGCTGTCTTCACTCTTAATAATGGTGCTATCTGGAGTGCCTTTGTTTCCAAGCTGGTTGCCTTTAGCAGGACTATCAAGGGTTCTTGCAAACTCTCAAAGTTTGGTTTCTTTCATGCTGATCTCTGCCAAACTCTTCTATGAGTCCAGTTCAAATAGTTTCTTCAGATTTATTGCCAAAGAGAGATAACTATGACTCAATAGACAAACTATGCTCGTCTTTTTGCTTGCTCGAGTAAACTGATTCCTGCTTTCACATGCAAATCTCTAACTGCCCAACCCAACTAAATTTCCTGTAGATGAACATTACCATGTTTTATTATTTTACTGAGTTCGGATAAACCGAGCATTCGGATGGTTGGATATGTATATATGTATTGGTATATACATGAATATGTTTTATACCGCATTTATACTGGTATATATACATGCATAGGATGTATCTATATAACGTATATATAATATATATATATACCCGAGTTAGCACCATCCATGAGCCAGAGCCAGTCGGATTACTGAGTGCCTGAGGGTAGCTACATGTTTTAGGCCATTCCCACTCCCATTCCTTTACGGATCTTTCTGATGTGCATACACGTGTTTAAATGTATTTAAGTAGCTCTGCCTACAACAGCTGTGCTCAGGCATCATAAGACACTTCTCGCTCCTTTTTGTTTCATTGGGGAGAAAGTAGTTGGCCCTAAACTAGACATAAATGGGACATGTTTGGGAAGGATAGTATTGTCGTGTGAGGCATTACCTTTTGATTTGTTTAAGAAACAGCCCAACACTTGAACTTCAAAGCCCTTAATCAAGTCAGAAGTGTTTACCCATTTCACTTATCCCTCCTTCTAGTGTGGATTCAGACCCACCACAAATTGCAACAGAATTTATTTCTTCACAATGCATTTTGGAGAAGTCATGAGAACAAACATATGCATCTTGGGGCTAATTTGCATAAATCCAATATGGCAGACAAATTACTATGCCAGGGCTAAATTTGCCAGTTCTAGAGTTGTTCATATCAACTGTAATGAAGGATGAACTGCCTCTGAATTTGTACCTTTATTGATATTGCTACTACATAATTATATTAGTCTGTGTATTAATCACCTGCATTGTTGTTGTCTCTTACATTGTACAATCACCCTATCCTGTTGGAAATCATATGCAATCGCTGTATATAAGTCATGTTGTAAAATCACCCCACTCTGTATTCAGTCCCTTGAAGAATAGGTTACATTTTAGATTCAGTTGTTAATTTCTATCTTGTTTTTTAAGTCAGATACAGATGGCCAATCTGTCAATGAAAAGCATGGAAGACATAAGTATACATTCCTGGAAGAGACAGTTCTACAAGTTATAGCAGATCTAGAGAAGAACATACCACCATAAATGACTTGATAGACAATATGAAAACGTATCTAGGTGACTCTGATAGTTTTCCATATGGGTTTACATAAAAAGGATCAAGGCTTATTATGGTGATGACATCGTTATAACAGTGATATTTGTGAAGTCTAATGTTGTGACCTTTATCTCTCCACTATCTCAAATTCTCTACGATTTTCATCAGCAATCTGTAAAGGATGACAGAATGGGAGAAACATGAGATTTGCAACCAAGCTGATCCAAAATGACATTAAGTCCATCATCCAGTCCAAAGACAATTACCCAACACCTGAAGAAATGAATGCTGAAAAGGCTCTAGACTTTCTACCAGGATTATTCTGTACACTGTTCACTGTTACGTGTTCTCTTTCCAGGAACAAAATCCAGCATCAAAGTTGCTTCAGTGGAGTTGCAGGCAACACGCCCAAGAGTTCTTTATGTCCTCTACAGCTAGGACTTGGTGTGCAACTTCACCATCATTTTTCGTCAAGATTTCTGATTCCTTTAAATAGCACTTGTTGCTGTGCTTATTCAGAGGCTTTGAATAAAGTGCTTCAGTGTGTCAAGGTACAGAGATTCCCCTTACAACAGAATGGGTTGTTCAATATGCTGCTGGCAATGTGGACCACCACAATTACCATAGATGGTTTAAATACATTCCATGGTATGGGTATGGACACGTTACATCAACCAAGAGCAGTTACCATGTTCTTCACATCACTGTACCAACTGAGGACATATGCTCTATTGGGCATGTCAACATAAAATATTTCACCTCAGTCACCGAGGGCATCAGGTCACTGCCATACCACCTACTAGCTCTTCCTAATGCAGAAGACCCAACTTTAGCCCTTCTCCTTGGAAGGCCTCACATCTAATGGATCCAAAGAGGCCAGGATGATCTGGTCTAATGTAAATAGAACAGAATGACAACTACCCAGGAGAGTCTTCTGTGTTGTATCTTCCTATGATTGATATGAATCCAAGCGATCTCAGTTGTGTTTATTCAACCTTCAGCTATGTGTCCTCTCATGCAAAGAGGTAAAATGTCAGACCCAGTGTGACCTTTGATCAGTCAATCCGGTGGAAGGCACTTCAGATATGAGAAAGTGAGTCTGAAGATTTTGACCTCGACTACATTGTATTCGGCCTTGGAGGCTTACAACTGTAATGAGTTTCCTGGGCTGCACTGGCAGCAAGGCCTGTGTTTCAAGATGTTCTGGAAAAACTCTAGCAATGCATGTTTTGTCAGGAAATGCTGTTGAAAGAGCTATTCATGGACACTTCTTAGTTGATACTAAACTGAATGCCATGCTAATATTGAAAGCTTTCCACATAGATGTCTGCCATTAATCAGTGCCATGGAGGAACTGGAGAGCAGTAAACAGATGAGTTCTACTGAACTGCCTCATCAGTCAGCTCATGATGATAATGGTTCCAAGACAATGACAATCAGGAAGGACAGCTTGGTACATGTAAGACAAAAGCAGATGTGCAGAAACAGTTGCTGTAGCAACTGGCTGAGATTTATGATGATACCTCAGCAGGAAGCCTTTCAATTACTAGCCATTGATCAAATCTTAATGAAGTCAGTGAAGACCACAGGTGGATTGACAAGAGGAGGAAGGGGCATTTCAGAGATTCAGCATATTTTGTGTCTGATGTCATATCCTATCTGCCTCAAGATCAACAACACCATGCAGGAATTATTATCAGTGTCATACAGCGCAAGTTACCAACTCAAAGAGGCAACACCATCAAGGATAGAGAGGAGAGGGATGTGAAGGACACTCTTGTGTCTTTACTGACTAAAAAAAGATCCTTCATGATGATCCCATTTTACATAACATTGCCACAGGAGTCACTACTGAGGAGAGAGTCAATGCTTAAACATTTGAGATGACAATAGCAGATTCAATGGTGAGCAAATGTGTGATAGACATTCATTCAAGAAAAAAGGACAATAACATCAAATAATGATATCAAGCTAAATGATGAGCTCACAAATAACTACTCTTCCAGAGACTTGTCACAGCAGGCACGAGGAATGAACAGCTACCAGAGATATTTCAGTACAAGCTCCCAGGCTATCCTCTTGCTTTATTTGACATGAAGAATGTGATGAAAGCTGCTAATTAGCTAGTATTGGCAGAGCCATATGGGCACACATTCCGCAAGATGCCCCGGGCCCATCAGAAGATGATGTTATTGATAGTGGTTCACTATTCCATCGAATTCCATGGCAGAAAGGAAGCAGATATGACAGCATTATGTCAAAAGTGTGCAGGGTATGTGCTGCAGCACAATCAAAAAGCAGTTGTTGTGTTTGATGGATATGACACTCGGCCAACAAAAGACAATGCTTACTTAAGGAGGACCAGAGAGCAAATGACAGAAGTGCACTTCACAGGATTAACAATCATGAACATGAAGAAAGATACATTCCTTTCAATCAAGATGAACAAGCAATCTGTTCATCAACCAACCGAGTCTAATCTTGGAACAGAATGGTTGCCAAACAGGGCAGTGTTTAATGATCAGGCAGAAGTGTTCAGCAACAAACTGGCTACAACTGATAGCTAGAGCTGGGGAAAGTGCACTGGCGAGTCTGTACTATGGAAGTCAAAAAAGGAGAGACTTGGCCCAATTGTGTGTGGATGCACCAGAAGGTAGGTTCCAGCACTTCCAATGTTCATCCTTCAGACATTCCCTCCAATATCTGCAACAGTCCAGTACCACAGCTTCAAAGTTTACCGCCAAGTACCGACATGGAGAGGATTTGATCCACAACCTGCTGACTGGGGTTGGAAAGTGTCTTGTTCAAACCTCATTCAGTAATGAGAGACAGAGATATATATAGCACCAAAGGCCTTACTGCAAGTCATCAGATGCTCCTGTAAGACAGGCTGCTCATAAATGATGTGCTCCTGTCGCAAAGCAGATCTCGACTTTTCTCCTGCATGTGGAGAATGCATGGGTGTGTGTGCTAATATGGTAGGTATTGATCAAGGAGACTCTGATTAGACAGAATGATATGAACTGCCCAGAGGAGTACTGTTTAACTGTTTGCCTGTATTTTTCCATATGTTCCATGAATATATAATGCCAACATTTTATCTGAGGATAAATGATTACAGATCTTATGTGTCAAAAGTGAGGTAGCACATTATATAACACAGACAAAGTTATGCATCGCTAAGTCTTGTGGATAATTATCGGCAATGATCCTTATTAGTCATAAATTGATCACAAATTTGTTATTGATCAAAGATAACTTTTTTGTGTGAGAGGGCTTGCCTCCAAAGCCTAATCCTGACCTTAAAACCTTCAAAATAGTCATTTCCAGGAATTTGGGTAGTTATATTGGATTTATCCAGTGCCCACGTAAATTTATATTTTATAAAGAGTTCCCTGTTCTCAAGAAATATATTTTAAACTAAAAATGGCTTGCATAATACTTATTATATGGCATATTATATGGCCAAAAAGGTTGTCTTCGGGATTTTTGGATGGATTTATGCAAATTAGATGTTTTCCCTCCAAGGTCTATATGTTGGTCTAGAGACCTCTCTAATGCAAGAAAAAAATTCTGTTGCAATTTGTGGTGTGCAAGGCACCAAAGTCTCCTAGATTGACTACACTGTTCCAACAGATGCACCCACATCTCAATTATTTGACACACCCTCAGAATAGTGGAACTCAAATCTACAAAGCCTTGAACCCATGCTAACTGTGTTCCTATATTATCCTTAAAAAACATATACCAGGTCAAAACTTATTGACCCATTTTCATGAAGGTATCCTCAACCATAGTTGCAGGAATTACTCCTATTCCACCCCTCTGATTCCACCCTGCCTGGGACCTGGGTTCACTGTGTGAGTGCCCATTGTTGACAAATAAACCCAAACTGACAGAAACAGCCAAGCGAAATGTTACACTGATGACCCCATACCTGCCCAGGTTTAGGAGTGTGGCCTATATATGCACCCCAAACTTTGTCTACATTCTTCACATAGTCAAGTAACCTCTGGTCATGTCTGCTCTACTTGGCTTTGGCGTCATGGTCCATGAGCTCCAAATCCCACCCATGTTTTTGGTTGAGTCCTTATATTATGGTCCCACCCGCCCCCTGGATCCTCTGGCACTCATTGAGGACAAAGAAACACAGAGAGACAGATCCGAGAGAAATATCATTATATATATATGTAACAAGCACATGTGCATATACATACATCGAAATGAATGATGTGATAATGTTAGTATGAACTAGTGGTGAATTTAACACTACGGCTAGAATGACTAGAATATGATAGAGTTCTTCGCTTACCAGGTTTTGCATACAGTAAAGGAACATATTTAGGAACAAATAAAAGCAACTGACATATCAAAACAAAACTGAAAAAAGACAGCCATTTAAGGATGTAAGCTCCTACAACAATATTCACAACTTCCAGCAGATGTGAAAGTGGAATAAAGATACCAAAGATGATGCTTACGCAGAGAATAAATCCATTTACTTTCTTCGTGTCCTTAAAGTTCTTGTACTTGATGTGTCGCGTTTTAATGGCAAGGCACACCACAACTATCAGAAGAAACGCAATCCAAGTGTATGCAATACCGAGCCACACCCCAAATTGATTGCAAAAAAAGAAAGTAAATGGAGGTTCAGCTGAATTAATGTTAATTAATTTGGCATCTAATCCAACATGATCCACTGCTGTCCACACCAGAAGCAGCACAAACATGACACATGATAATAGAATGATGTAAAAAATCAGGAATATATCTGACCAGTACTTTCCTGTGGAGTGGTATGAGCCAAATACATGAGCAATGCGAAGTAGCCGGAATAGTAGAGCCACCACTACAATACTGATGCCATTTAAGGAACACCACAAGTCCACATTGCAGAGCACTGTGAATGTAGTGGGAGTAGTCAAGACATTGGTAAGAATAGGAGAAATGCACATTAGCAAGCAACCGATCAAAATAACAAAACTGATGCTTAAGCTTGTGGACTTGACTTCTGGTTTTTTCCTCCAGTAAATGAGAGCTGTGGCACTGATTAGAAGGGTGATCAGAAGCAGTCCTTGAAGTATTACCAGTGGTGCTCGTAATTCCACAGGTAGGATGTAGATTTTCTGTTCGAAGGAGTCCTGTGGTATATATTGTTTGTCAAAGCTATCTAGAAAATGTACCTTACGTGGATAGGAATCAAACAAGCCAATTAAAACTTGCTGCCCATTTTGTACCTGATAAATTTCAACAACCGTCTGTGCTTCCTGCTTTTCATCAAATCTGACTGTACCACTTGCACCTTGGAAGGAAATATTTCGGAGCTCTTCGGCTAAAATATGTCTGATTTCGGGTGTCTTGTTCACGATATTTTTGAAAGAATCATTAATAGATGTGTAAATTCTATCCATAGAGTTATTCATGGCTAGTGCAAAAGCCCATACTTGGTCGTACAGAGTGTTTGCATATTTATTCTCTTTTAGTTCCATTTCGATTTCACTTGCAGATCTGTCTAGAGCTTTCAGATATTCATCGTAGTAGGACTGATATTTCTTTCCTGACACCAGAGTGGTATTATTATTAACAAATAGTCTGTACTGCAAAATAAATATCCCCTCTATGGAAGAAAGCATGACATCCTCAGAACAGCTTCTATTCTTTTTACTGTAACTCATGATCTCTGATACTGTTCGCTCAGGGAAGATGTAAACATAGTCAGGCCATATAAAATGTTTATGAAAAGCTTCACACATAATTCTGCCACTTTGTTCAATAGTAACTGAAAGGTAGCTCAGTCGGGATGCCTTCATAAGAATTTCATCAAACATTTCAGTTGCTTGGTTTCTTTCATTTAAAAAAGGGATATTAGCTAATAAACTTAGTTCAGGAGTATTATCAATCAACTCTGCAAATTTTAAACCAGAGCTCCTAAAAAAAAATTCTTCAAAATCAAATATGACACTGATCCTCTTCCAGTTGAATGCAGCCATTATTGCTAGAGCAGCTCTGATATAAACTTCACTTGACGTAACTACACTAAACAGATAAGGGAAATCCTTGGTATTGCGAAGAAATGGAGAGGTTGAAGAAGCTAGCTGAATGTAGCCAAATTTGGGATGGCTGAGAAGTGGTGCCATTACCTTTGTTACACTGGAACAGTAGAATCCAATCACACCAAACACACACTTCTGTTCCAAGCTAGACAGCTTGGTGTAGAGTTCCACATAACCATCTAATGGAGCCATGATCCTGGCACAAGCCTCTGACTTAATATTAATCATCTCCAGTTTATTACCTCTTAGAAGATCTGGATTATTGTTAATATGCTGAGTAGCAAGGTGCCCAGCTGGAATGAACTCCAATCCTTGGTCCCGCTCCGAGTAGTCGTCATTATCATGGAAAGGCACTACGTGTAGGAGGTAGAAAGTGTCACAATCACAGGTGGAGGCCTCTGAAGATGTTTCTTTTTGCAGAACTGTACAGACAATAAGATAGAGTACAAAAGCAGCGCGATGAGTTGACATCTTCACCATAGTTATTTTGGAGTGTCACGTTAAGCGTAGCCAGATATACTCAAGATTTTAGATTGGCGAGCGAGCCCTCCCGCAACTGGTAGCGATAAAATAAAATAAATTAATAGAAAGTTCGTCAAGTGAATAGAAAGATCAAAGCTGGTCCGATAATAAAGATTAGACAATACTAACTAAACTATAGGCATGTATGCATATCACTACGTAGAACCCTTTACCTTGACGATCCCTTACCATGCGCATGTCTATTCACACAGTCAGTTCTGCATACATCTCTTACATGCAACTTGTTTTATTAATCCTGTTACATCCTTTGTTAAGAGACGGCGCAACGCGCTTGACTATGTATGCAGAACTCACTGATAGCATCTTATAACTACCACACCTCACCAGCAAGAGTGCTGGCTGGAGGATAGGTGAGACAATCAGATCGTTTGCAGCTCGACTTCGGGGCCAGGCTGATGTGTGCCGATTTGTGATGAAATGCACCGGCTGCGAAGTCCTGAACAACCAGGGCGAGCAGAGGGTGGCAGACCAACTCTGCGTTGGGCTGGCCGACCAAGACATCCAGGAAGATCTCCTGAAGGACCCCAACCAGGCCATGACCGTGGAGGAAACCATACGGTTTGTCGAGGTGAGGGCCGCAGGCAAGCGATCTGCGGTCACCATAACCACACCCACCTCGGCAGACGCCATCCACGAGGGGACCGACCAGGAGGACGCTCTACCAAGCGGCTACAGGCAGCAGCAACGCCAGCTGACGCCTCGCCCATCACCAAGGCCCACACCTACCAAACCCGGCCGCCCGCGGAACCTCACACCTCGGGCACAACCACGGAACCAGCCCAACCCGAACAAAGGGCAACCCACCGATACCAGGCCACACAACACCTCGAAGGCCACCTGCTGCTTTTGTGGCCACCAGGGCCACGGAGAGAGGGCACGCACGGCCATTAGGAGAACCCAGTGCCCCGCCTTCGGTTCCACCTGCTCCTCATGTACCCGCCCCAACCACTACGCACACCTGTGCTGGCAAACAACGACAGAGCAGGAGAGTGCCATAAATGAAAATATCCTCACCATGACAGAGGGCACCCTACCCCACCAGTCCTGGGACTCCTCAGCCGGCACATGGATCCAGCGGCGATCCCCACCCCAACCAAACCTGGAGGTGATGGTGTCCTCACACGCAGAGGACTTCAGGGCACATGGCCACACCCTCAGGGAGGAGTGCCACAACCTGCCCACAACTGCTCTCGCTGACACGGGATGTCAGAGCTGCCTGGCCGGACCAACACTCATGCAGGGCCTCAACCTCAGACACCACGACCTGATACCAGCAACTCTGGCGATGAACTCGGCCAGTGGCAATCCGCTACCTATCATAGGGGCAGCCCTACTAAGGATCAGGACCCGCCACTCCAACAAAGCGACCAGGCAGATGGTGTACTTCTCCCCACTAGCCACCAAACTTTATTGAGCCTGGCAACTTGTACTGACCTTGGGCTGATCGCTAAGGGGTTCCCCCTCTGTACGCCGACGCCACCTTCGGGGAACGGTACGGGTACATGGGCGACCCCTGATCAGCCACTGTCGCAAGTCCAGGACCTGCAGACCAGACCCGTGGACCTGCAGACCAGAACCAATCGACCTGTGAGCAGACCAGACATCCCACCCCAGATGAGCACCCCAGCAGACCTGCAGGCCAGACCCTCGGGACCCCACACTCCATCAGTAGTGAGCCAGCTCGCACACACCCCACCCAGACCCTGCTCATGCCCAACCAGGGCACCCCCCCCAGACAGACCCACCTCCCTGCCCTTCCCAGGCACGGAGGAAAACCGCCACAGGCTTGAGCGTCATTGCTGGACTTATACTCAGCAAGTGCGTTCAATGTCTGTGAGCATCAGCCCCTCCCAATGATGTCTGGACCCCCCCTCTCCCTGAGCATCAACCCAACCGCCACCCCCAAGCCTTGCCACACCCCCATCCCCATCCATTGGCAGGATGAGGTGAAGGCAGGCCTTGATAGGGACGTCCGCCTTGGCGTGCTGGAGAAGGTCCCCCTGGGTACGCCCATCACTTGGTGCCACCGTATGGTCATCTGCACCAAGAAGAACGGGTCGCTCAGGAGGACCATCAACTTCCAACCCCTAAACCAGCACGCCACGCGTGAGACCCACCACTGCCCCTCCCCGTTCCACCAAGCTCGAGCCATTCCACGCAACACCAAGAAAACCATCTTCGACGCGTGGAATGGCTACCACTCGGTGGCCCTCAACAAGACAGATAGACACTTTACCACCTTTATTACACCATGGGGAAGGTATAGGTATCTTACAGCACCCCAAGGCTACATCGCCTCGGGTGACGCCTACACGGCGCGGTATGACGCCCTCGTCGCCTCCGTGATGTCCAAAACCAAGTGCATCGACGATGCACTGCTCTGGTCGGACGACATCACGGGGGCCTTCCACCAGGCGACTGAGTGGCTCCACATATGCGCCGTGAATGGCATAACCTTGAACCCGCGCAAGTTCCACTTTGCTGAGGACACAGTGGAATTTGCCGGGTTCACAGTGACCCCCACCGAAGTTCGCCCAGCGGACAAGTTCCTCGTGTCGATTACCGACTTCCCGACACCCACCAGCATCACCGACATACGGGCCTGGTTTGGCCTTGTAAACCAGGTCTCGTACGCGTTCGCGATGACTGCTGCGATGCTCCCATTCAGAGCCTTGCTCAAGCCATCCACCCCGTTCGAATGGACGGACGAACTGGCCGAAGCATTCGCCACCTCCAAAAGCCACATCTGCGAGCGCATCAGGGTCGGCGTCCAGATCTTCGACAAAGACCGTCCAACCTGCCTGGCCACGGATTGGAGCAAGAGCGGGATCGGGTTCTGGCTGTTTCAAAAGCACTGCCAGTGCCCATCCCGTGACTTGTTCTGCTGCCAGGACGGTTGGCGTGTCACCCTGGTGGGCTCGCGGTTTACCCACTCAGCAGAGTCTCGCTACGCCCCGGTGGAGGGGGAGGCTCTGGCTGTGGCCGACGCGTTGGACAAGGCCCGACACTTCGTCCTCGGGTGCAAAGATCTCACCGTAGCGGTTGACCACAAACCGCTGCTGAAGCTCTTTGGAGATCGCTGCCTCGAGGACATCCCCAACCCCCGACTAAGGAACCTGAAGGAGAAGACCCTCCGTTACCGGTTCCGGATGGTGTACATCCCTGGCGTGAGAAACCATACCAGCGATGCTCTCTCACGCCACCCATCCGGAACACGGACACCTCCCAGATTTCACCTCCCCGATGATGTGGCAACCCCCGACCCAG
The DNA here is from genome assembly GCA_028752905.1 of Cladorhizidae sp. MBARI D1340-BT2. Classification (NCBI taxonomy): domain Eukaryota; kingdom Metazoa; phylum Porifera; class Demospongiae; order Poecilosclerida; family Cladorhizidae; species Cladorhizidae sp. MBARI D1340-BT2. Next base: position 24,275,143 of record JAQNBH010000018.1, read on the forward strand.
CCTGCCCAGGAAGCCTCGACTACCCCGTTGACACCACTCACGCACTAGACGAGGACGACGGACTACCACTGGCTATCTGCGCAGCAACTTCTACCATCCCAATAGCTTGGGAACAGCTCCAGATTGCAACCACGTCAGACCCCACCATGCAGGACCTCATGTTTTACGTTGAGGAAGGACCACCAGTTGACAGGCACATGCTCCCCGCGAGCATCCGTGCCTTCTTCCCAATTCTACACGACATCACCATCATCGACGATGTCGTGTGCTACGGTGAGCGAATCGTCATTCCCACCTCCCTCCGACCTACGTGCCTGGCCGCCCTTCACGCCGCACACCAAGGGACAAGTGGCATGATAGCCAGAGCTACCTCATCGCTCTACTGGCCAGGCCTGACCGCTGACATCGCCGCCACAAGAAACAGCTGTCCTGCGTGCAACAGCAACGCCCCATCCCAACCGGCTATGCCGTCAACTACACCCGAGGAGCCAGAGTATCCCTTCCAGCACATCTGTGCGGATTTCTTCAACCACGAGGGATCCGCATACCTTGTACTGGTCGACCGATACTCTGGCTGGCCAATCGTCGCCCCCGCCACCAATGGAGCCACAGGACTCGCCAGCATCCTGCGGGACACATTCGCTACTTTCAGGATCCCCGCCACACTCACATCGGATGGCGGACCCGAATTTGCTGCCCACTCCACCAGGGAGCTTCTGACCAGCTGGGGCGTACACCACCGAGTCTCTTCAGCCTACAACCCTCACTCCAACAATCGGGCGGAGACCGGGGTAAAGACCATCAAGCGACTGATCGCGGGCAACACTGGCCCGGGCGGATCCCTCCAGACGGCATTCTTCAAGGCCCTGCTCATTTACAGGAACTGCCCCAGCCCGGACACAAAGATGTCCCCAGCGATATGCCTCTTCGGCCGCCCCACCAGGGACCTGCTCCCCAACATCCCGGCCCGACTCAAACCATCCCAGGAAACACCCGACCGACTCCAGCACCGAGACCAAGCCCTTTCCCGCCGACAGACACTTGGCCGCGCCCGGTGGGACGAGCACACCCACGGCCTCTCCCCCCTTCGTTGTGGTGACAGAGTATTCGTCCAAAACCAGACAGGCCGTCACCCAACGAAATGGGACAAGACCGGAGTCGTCGTGGAGGTGCTCCAGTTCCACCAATACCAAGTGCGGATGGATGGAAACGGCAGGCTGACCAAGAGAAACCGCCAATTTCTCCGCAGACAGAGCAACAAACCCCCCCCCACCCGACCACCCCTTCCAGCGACGCCTGCCAGACCAGATATACCCTGTGCGACCACTACCCAATCCAACCCAACCCACCCATAACCCACTAACCCCAACCACTATGCCACCTACCCCCCTACCCCCCCCTGCCTCAGATCCAAACCCCAACCACCGATGCACCCTCCAGACCCGACGCCCCAGACCAAAGTCAACACACCCGTGCGCACTCCGGACCCGATGCCGGACCAACTTGTACCACCCTTCATCACACCTGCCAACCAGCGGCCATACGCGGCAGTGACCGGCACCCCAACCCCACCCCTGCGTCGAATACAACCTGACCCTGGAAACCTGGCCAGGACCCCAACCCCCGCCCTACCCGAGACTCCCACCCCTATCCCCGGACCCAGAAGAAGCAAGCGAGGCCCGAAGCCCATCCTACGCTATGGACAGTCAGTCCCCCTGACGTCGGACTTGGGGGGAGATAGACAATACTAACTAAACTATAGGCCTATATGTATGCATATCACTACGTAGAACCCTTTACCTTGACGATCCCTTACCATGCGCATGTCTATTCACATACAGTCAGTTCTGCATACATCTCTTACATGCAACTTGTTTTATTAATCCTGTTACATCCTTTGTTAAGAGACGGCGCAACGTGCTTGACTAAAGATAACTGTAAATACCGGATAAATGTGTCAATGATGAAGAGGGTACTGAACACACTAGACAGTCATGTGAGTGCAAACTATCGTTTCAACAAGTTTTTTGTCAGCTTCTACATGGTCTGCCCTTTAGTATTCTGCTGAATGCATTGCCTGATAACCTCACTCTTTTATTCCCAGCTTCAAGGGAAACTGTTCCAAGTGCTCATAACAAAACTCATCTTACCTTCATACTTCCACATACCAATTTGCATTTCAGAATTTGCCATCCCATTATGTTGCAGAGCATGAGGTGGTCCAATTTTTCATTGGTTCAATTTTTCACTGGTTGGAGTCAGTAAGAATACATGTAGTTTTTTTTTCTACTTGGCCATGTTATAATCTAAGCACTACAACATCATGGTAACAACAAATAACTACCTTAAGGATTTCAAGTTTTGTCCCACAGGGCATCAAGCTAAAATAATCGATAGCCGTTTATTCGTCTGCTCTATGGCACATTCTCTTGCCACTAAATGCCTTGCATTTTGGTAGAGTTAACTAGCTATCAGCTGACAATAAATAGTCCACTTTTTTGGCGGGTTTATATTATGAACCTTTATTTGTGTGTTTGATTTATTTATTACGCAACTCGGAAATCAATGTTCTGTTGGAAACCTGAAGCTGGTAAGTTTTGTATTTACTGTGCCAATACATATATACCCCAAGAATTTATGTATGGGTAATTATGGATGCGAGAAAAATATATTAGGCTGGTTCTCAGTTCCATTATTAATTGTATAGAAATGGAATTTTGGCGGCCAGTATTTGGTACATGTAATTTAGGTTAAAGTGATAGGATATCTAACCAGACTCTCCCAGTGTGTGCTTGTGGGGTAAGAGAGAATCTAGTTACATGTATTTGTTTTGTTACACACACACACACATCCCCCCCCCCCCCCCCCCCAAAAATGATGGCTGTGAAATTTGCAGGGTGCTGCAGTGATTTTTCTGTATTACTTTTTTCCCAATTAATTCTAGATAATCAATGCCAGCAATTACAACTAACTTTGCCTACTGTCCAACACAAGTGGCAAACTTGATTTGACCACACTCGATGTCTTCCATGTGTGCATGCATATGAGAGTCAGGTTAGCAAGACCAGAGCGTATCAGCTCTAGATATAGAGCAACCACAGGGTTTTCTTAGAAACCAGATAAGCCCTATATATGACAAGCCTACTGCTGAGAAATTGGTTATCGTAATGTACATGCACACCCTCTGTTCATCCCACTATCTGCTCATCACTATATTGACACTGTGGGAGACTACAATGTATGAGTCTTAGTGGTATTTATTATTATTTATTACTGTTTTTTTCCTTCCCAGTTCTGTAATATTTTTTAAGGGGAGACGATGGTATTTTTTAAACTTTTTTTAAACTTGTGGTTACAACTTTAGAGCTCCGTAGATTCGGCAAACTTCATGGTATGGACTTCATATAAGGCTCAAAAGATAGGTCTCTCTGTGTGCTCTCTTTTGATACTAAAATATATTTCATAGGTATAACTATAGGAAAGTTACTAGACCCTAAAGTGGAGAGACCTAAAAAAACTGCATCCCAAAAACCTCATCCAGAATAACTCCAGATTGCTAAGTACAAAAAAATGAAATTGGTACGAGTGGCTATATAGAGGAAGCACTACCTTTTTCATTAGGCGTTAAAATTTTAGTACGCGGTCAGGCGCGCGGGTGGAAAATTGAAATAATTTTCCACCCGCGCGCCTGACCGCGTACTAAAATTTTAACGCCCATGCTCTAGTCTAGGGCTTCCTCTAGCCACTAGTACCAATTTCAATTTTTATAGAGGACTGGAAGAGAAACAAGGAGCCGAGCAAAGAATGTGCATCATCTTAAAAATCGCAAATGAGCGACGCAATAACATCATATGAATGTAAATGTCACTCATCAACTGCAGCAGCTCTGACTTCTCCTTTACACAAGCATCTACTGATTGTAAACCTCCAAGAGCAAAGCCCAATAAGTTGGCATTCTCTGGGTTAATGATGCTAACTCCAGGTGGATCAACAAGGACAATCACTCTAGAGGTAGGACCCTTGCGGATCAGTTCTGTTTTCTCTTTGTTCATCTCAAGGCCCAGAGTACCTGCTTCAACCTCAATGGTCCATCATGAATTGCATTTCAAGGTTACCTTCTGTCGGGGAAATTTACCCTCTGCTCTAAGGTCTTTCTACCTCTGCTAATAATCCTAATCAGGGTCGCCGATCCCTTAGCGCCCTGGGGTAAAGTCTCCAAAATACCTAGGTCCTAACGTTAGCCTCCCTGGCTAACTCCGCTGCCTAGTTTATCTATGCCCAGTAGCTGTAAGCTTTTCCGGTGCACTTCTCCAGTAGCCTCTTAATAAGTATACGTCAGTTAAACATACAAATATTAGATACTACATAAACACATATATAACTATACAGTGTTCTGTCTCTTTCTGGCTCTCAGCCTAATTCTCTCTAGCAATTCATTCTCTCGATCAAGGCGTTGGCCCAGTTTTTATATATTACATAAAACTATCTATACATTAGGTCAATAATTCTATAAGTAATTATAACTATCTACTCTTCCTCATGCTGTGGTCTGCCACTACTCTTCCACTACTCTTCCTCATGCTGTGGTCTGTGAGACTTTGAAGGTGTAGTAGTTTCCTGGGGTGTCTGAGTGGTTTCCTGAAGTTGGTTAGTGGTTTCCTGAAGTTGGTTAGATTGTTTCCTCGACACCTTCCAAAGTTCTATCATCCAGATTTAAAACAGGGAACTCGGACCTCAGGATGTCACACATCTTACAGATAGTATGGCAAAAGTGAGGGGCCCCAATGGGACGCCTTGATGCACCCCTTCTGAAGAGAGCACCACCTCGAGAGGAAAGATGGCGAGAAGTACACCACCTTCATGATCACTTGATTTTCATTGAGGTTCTGTAGGTAGATATATGCAGCTTGCGCTCCTGCTTCAACCCCATTTCTCACTCCAAAACCAAACTGTCTAGGGGACAGGAAATCAGAGACTATTAAATTTTGTAGAGAATTAATGCCTGTACACTTACGTGCCGATTACAGCCTACCATGATAGGATGAATCCCACAATCCTACTTATGCAGAGCTAACAGTAAGGCAGCAATGAAATTGGGGTGGATAGACACTGGGTTGTCACCTCTTAGGATTAGAGAGACCAATGTGGTGAGTACCTTCAGTAGTGAATGACCACCTTCACCAAAGGATGGACCCATGAGATCTTTAAGATCCTGTGGTCAAGGCCATCCTCGCTCAGCCAGCAGATCAATTAGGGAAGAAACTTATGATTAGAGTGATGTTGGCTTCAGTGACTGAAAAGGTAGAGGGGTCAGAGGTAGAATTATAGAAGATTCTGGGTGAGCTACAAGGTGCTCTGTTTCAAGGCTCCCAGAATACCAGGTGAGTGATCACTCAAGACATCCTTGGCATATGCCAGCCTGACCATTCTCTTGACGTCACCATCTTCCAGCTTGGAAGCCATTTTAAAGACAAGAGTTCTAGGAGATCACAAGACATCTTGAAGATCTGTCTCATAGAGTGAAGATTAGCAGTTGAAACTAGATTCCACCTCTTTCCTCCTCTCAGTGGCAGCCTAAAACAGTGAGATACAAAATGGAGGAGGTGGCACTACATGGTATGGTCATTCCTCACCTCACAATGAACATTATGAATGCTAGCTTCCTATCTACCAAAACTCTTGAGCCCCAAGGGATTCTCTACAGTGAGCTTGTGCGCCACTTTGGAAAGGAGGAGAAACTAAAGCTTTCTCAACTGAATCCTCAACCGTGCCACGCATCAGTTGGCCAACATTCTTTTCCTGAGAAGCATTTTGTGGAGGAATCTGAAGCCAGGACCATAGATTCTTCAGAACCTCCCCCCCCCCCCCCACCATAAAGGGACTTTTTAATGTTTATTATTGTTTTTATTGTTTTTGTTGTTGTTGTTGTTCTTGTTGTTGTTATCATTATTATCATTTATTGTTGTTGTTATTATTGTTGTTGTTGTTATACTTGTTGTCATGTGGTTTTGTTGTTGTTATTATAGTTGTTGTTATTATCGTTGTTGTTATTATTGTTGCTGTTATTATTGTTGCTATTATTATTGTTGCTATTATTATTGTTGCTATTATTATTGTAGCTAATATTATTGTAGCTATTATTATTGTTGCTATTATTAATGTTGCTATTATTATTGTTGCTATTATTATTGTTGCTATTATTATTGTAGCTAATTATTATTGTAGCTATTATTATTGTTGCTATTATTATTGTTGCTATTATTATTTTTGCTAATATTATGGTTGCTATTATTATTGTTGCTATTATTATTATTGTTGATATTATTATTGTTGCTATCATTATTGTTGCAATCATTTATTGTTGCTATCATTATTGTTGCTTTGCTATTATTATTGTTGCTACTATTATTGTTGCTATTATTATTGTTGCTATTATTATATTATGTTGTATATCATTATTGTTATCACTATTTCTATTCTTACTATCACTATTACTACATTTATTACTATTACCGCTATTACCTATGCTAACTATTGTGGCATAACTGTAATGTACACTATATAGCGCTAGCTATTGATTGATCTTATTAATAGTAATGATGTCATTTCCTGTTCTATATATATGAGGCAGGAACCACGTGAAAGATAATAACTTACTTGTAACTGAATCTTAAGTTCTAGCACGCTAGTCCACTGAACAATCTAGAGAGTAACACCACATGGTGGCAGCGGTGTTTCTAACCTAACCATGGCCCGACACAACCTCGCACCACCTGACTCGTTCAACTTTAGGAACCCAGATGACTGGCCTGGATGGAAGCGCCGCTTTGAGCAGTATCGTGTTGCCTCAGGACTATCTGAAGACAGCCCAGATAAGCAAGTTAACACACTGCTTTACTGCCTGGGAGAACAAGTAGAGGCTGTTCTCACATCCACGAATGCCAGTACAGAGGACAGGAAGGTGTATGACACAGTCATCACGAAGCTGATGGATTCTTCAAAGTTAGGAAGAACGTCATCTTTGAGCAGGCACGCTTCAATAGAAGGAACCAGCAGCAGGTGAGAGCGCTGAACAATATATAATGGTATTGTATGATTTAGCTGAGTATGGAGCATTACATTCTGAATTGATAAGAGATAGACTGGTAGTCGGTATTAGAGATGTCACACTCTCTGAACAGCTCCAGACAAATGCCGAACTCACCCTTGATAAAGCCAAAAAAATCATACGCCAACGTGAAGCTGTCCATCAGCAACAGTGTCTGCTCAAAGGAGCAGAACCACAGAGCATCGAGGCTCTACAACATGGCAGCTACAGAAGCAATTGGAGACAGGGAGGTAGCCAGCAACAAAGAGAGGGACAAGTGCCCTGCCAAGGATGCTGAGTGCCACAACTGCAGAAAGAAAGGTCACTATGGAAATATCTTTTCCAAGACCACTGCAGATTCAGTCGAAGCAGCGGCTGAGTCCATGGACATGGCATTCTTGGACAACTTGACACCTACAAAACCTGATACCGCATGGTTTGCACATATTTAGTAAAATAGCAAACAGACACCTTTTAAGCTGGACACAGGTGCTGAGGTTACAGCTATCAGTGGTGCCATATACCAACACCTTGGCAAGCCCAAGCTATCTCACCCTGATAAGCTTTTGTATGGCCCTTCCAGACAGCCCCTAAAGGTGATCGGCAAGTTCAAAGGAACAATTACACACGAAGGTAGACAGTCACATCAACAGGTGTATGTAGTCACAGGACTTAAGACTAACCTGTTAGGTCTGCCAGCCATTACTGCACTGAACCTCGCAGCTCGTATCAATACTACTGCACACGAGGAGATCGACAAAGACATACGGAAGCAGTTCCCAAGGATTTTTAAAGGGCTGGGAAACCTCGGTGAAGAGTTTGTCATTAAGCTCAAGCCAGAGGCTAACCCCCATGCACTCTTTACTCCCCGCCATGTGTACCACTACCTCTCCGACCACAAGTGGAAGAAGAACTCCAACGAATGGAATCCCTGGGAGTAATCTCAAAAGTGGATGAACCTACCCAATGGTGTGCAGGGATGGTTGTGGTACCCCAAAAGAATGGCAAAGTCCGCATCTGCGTTGACCTCAAACCCCTTAACGAGAATGTGCTCTGTGAAGTCCACCCAATGCCTAAAGTCGATGAGACACTTGCCTAGCTGACTGGAGCAAAAGTTTTTTCCAAACTGGATGCCAACAGCGGGTTTGGGCAGATTCCGCTTTCAGAGTCATCCCGTCCACTCACAACATTTATCACCCCAATTGGTCGTTACTACTTCCATAAACTACCGTTTGGAATTTCTAGTAAAAGAGGATGTCTGCAATTCTCAATTGCCTAGAAGGAGTTGTGTGTCAAATGGACGATGTTTTAGTATTTGGCAGAGACCAGACAGAACATGACACAAGGCTCACAGGCGTACTCAAACTACTCAAACCCCGATAAGTGCGAATTTTCGAGAAAGATCCTAGGACACATCCTAGATGAAGATGGTATTCGAGCAAATCCTGAGAAGACTACCGCAATCCGAGAGATGAAACCCCCTACAGAGATACGGAGGTTTATGGGGATGGTTAACCAGCTAGGGAAATTTTCCAAAAACCTTGCTACTCTGACACAACCCTTACGCGAGCTGTTGAACAAGAAACAAGCTTGGATTTGGGGCCCAAGTCAAGAACAAGCCTTCACAGAAGTGAAAGAGGAGTTATGCAAGGCAACTACCCTTGACCTGTTTGACGTCCAAAAGGAGTCAAAGATCTCGGCAGATGCTTCAGCCTATGGATTGGGAGCAGTTCTCCTACAAAGGACTGATTCAGATTGGAAGCCAGTCGCTTATGCTTCTCGATCCTTATCTGAGACGGAACGCAGGTATGCACAAATAGAGAAGGAGGCACTTGCCATTACATGGGCCTGCGAGAAATTCTCTATGTATGTGCTTGGCAAACGATTTTCTATCGAAACTGATCACAAACCTCTCGTACCACTTGTTGGATTGAAACACTTAGACAGCCTCCCTCCTAGAATTCTCCGCTTCAGACTACGTCTCACACGGTTTGATTACTTGATCGAACACGTTCCAGGGAAGCACTTATACACTGCAGATACCTTGTCACGAGCACCACTCCCTTCCTATGTAGACTCAACCTTGGGAGAGCCAGCTGAAATAGCATGTATTGCCCACCTACCAGCTGGACAGAATCGACTCAATGAGTATCAAGAAGCTCAAGCCTCAGATCCCCTATGCTCACTGGTGATCACGTACTGCTGTACAAGTTGGCCTGTCAAGGGAAAAGTAGACGAGGCACTCGCTCCCTACTGGGAAGCCCAAGGAGCTCTTACCCTACACAGGAACCTTCTTCTACATGGGACTAGAATTGTCGTACCTGCATCAATGCAGCGAGAGACGTTAGCCAAACTTCATGAGAGACATCAGGGAATTGAGAGATGTAGCCAGAATTTCAGTATGGTGGCCTGGACTGTTCAATCAAATTGGAAAGTTGGTGGAAAACTGTACACATTGTACGAAAGAGAGCACACCTCGAAAGGAGCCTCTGATGCCAACTGACTACCCCTGGCAAAAGATAGGGACTGACCTGTTTTCACTCGATGGAACCACTTATATGATTGTGGTTGCTTACTTCTCCAGATATCCAGAAGTAATAAAACTGATGTCTACAACATCAGCAGGAGTCATATCTGTCCTCAAGTCTCTCTTCTCAAGATATGGCATTCCTGAAGAAGTGATAAGTGACAATGGGCCGCAGTATGCATCTCAAGAATTCTGTGAGTTTGCAAAGAAGTACAGTTTCAAGCATACTACTAGCAGCCCTCATTTTCCTCAAAGCAATGGACATGCTGAAAGAGCCGTCCAGACCGCAAAGAAGCTGTTGAAGGGATCAACTGATCCCTACATGTCACTGCTGTCCTACCGGTCAACACCTCTATCCTGGTGTGGATTATCTCCAGCCGAGCTACTGATGGGAAGGCAACTTCAATCAAATATTCCTCAGACAACCGAGACTCTCATACAGGGGCGTAGGAAGATGTTTTACATTGGGGGGGCACCAAATTTTCCTGTATATATTACTCGATGAATACACACCAAAAATCTTATTAATGTTTTCCAAAATAGTTACATCTACGTTGTTAACGCATACAAATTCTTTAGCTATAAAGGATAGGTCCAATTCATCAGTTTTGTCCTGGTGAACATACCACATGAATAGATTGTTCAACCTAGATTGACTCATGGTGCTTCGTAGATAAGTTTTGAGCCTACGTAATGAGGATAAGGATCGCTCAGCCGTTGCAGTTGTTACTGGAAACATGAAGTATATTTTCAGAACGATGTCAACTTCGCTAAGCATTCTCTTATTATATGCTACTCTGATTCATGCCTGCAGCAATTGACCTTACACTTGTTACCGACAACATTGGAGCATGTTGAAATGCACTCTTTACCATGTCAGCTACCATTGGCAACTGGGAAACGAATCAATCTCTGCAAATGTGTTTTTCGAGATACTGCAATAGACACTCGTCTGGCTGTAAAGTCTTTCCATTAGCTACATCAAGCAATAGAGACTCTAGCTTCTGAATCATTTGAAAATCAGCTTAATCAAATCTTCTCTCCACTTCCTCTTTGACAAGCTCTAATGTATAAAAATATATATGTCTGTACTTCTCCTTGGGTTCATGATAGAGATATGGCTCTTCACCATCATCCAGCTGTTTTGGCCTTTTTCGATACCTTGGCAGAGAGGGCTCATCTGTGAGTCCAGAAGATTTCTCAAGAACATCATCATAAAATAGGTTGAACCTGGACTCAGTACGCAGTGACCGATAATGAAGAACAAGAAGATCTGCTCCTTGTGTGGCTTCTTGTAGAGTTGTATCTTTTGCTTGGAGATTGGTACTGAATTGTTCAGATGCACTGAATATCAAATGTACCAACTTTAATCCGAAGAAGATATGAAACGTATCCATACGATGAAGCAATCCATTGCCCTTTGCAGCATATTCATCACTTCCATTTGCAACTTCTTCCAGTGTGGCAGTGAGGTTGCTATAATTCTGTAGAATGCTATCAATTGAACGGTTTATGAGAGTCCATATGGTTGGACACAGAGCTCTCAATGAAGGAGGAGATACTTCACTCCCTAGGGCTACTTGCTTTCTGATGCTGTCAAATAGAGTGAGTCGCTTGGGTGAAAACTTAATGAGTTGCAGTAATGCATAGGTGAAATCCATGACATCTCGAATTAGCTCACATCGTTTTGCAACACATTGTACACATAAATTCAGGCTATGTGCTAGACAATGTACATACAATGCACGATTCTCTTCCTTTTTTATCAAAGCTTGCACCCCATTCCTCACACCACTCATATTTGCTGCACCGTCAAAAGCTTGACCTCTACATTGTGAGAGAGGAAGAGAGCACCTAATTAAAAGATCTTTAATAACACTAAATATTGTGCAGGCCTTGCATGGTGTCTGGCAATTGAACCAAACCAAGGGGTTCTTCATAGATCTGATAGTCATCATCTGTCCATCGAATGGATAAACACATCTGTTCATTTCGAGAAACATCAGTTGCAATAATGGAGAAGATTTTGCTGGTTCTAATAAGTGTTAAAATCTTACGAAGTACTGTAATAGCAATTATTTCATTGACTATTTCAGGACCTTCTTATACACCCAGGCCTTTAATTCCGGACAGTCCTCTGCTCTCAGCAAAAGGAGTTTATATAAGTTACCCTTCATTGACTGAACATCTTCATGATGCCCACATAGCGGCAAACCTTGACGAGCTAAAAAACAAATACTTGAAAGTAGTTTCAATAACATCAATTGATGCTGCTTTTGACAGATGAAATCTGAGCACTAAGCTGTGCACATACATCAGTACAACGTGACTGTGCAGCTAACTTCATTACAGCTTCTCGGTGCATTCCACTTATTTCATGCTCATCCATCTTTGCTATTGCCTTCTTCCAATTACAAAATCCCTCTTCAATAAAGCAACTCAGTTGGCGTTTTGAAAAAATAATGAGACCATTACACTTTGCTAATCGACACGTGTGACAAAATATTTTGTAACTTGTGGTATATACACACTGTAATCCACGGGTACCTTTTATACCAACTTGTTTGTAGAGATCGACTATAGGTTTTCTTCTTGTTCAACTGCTGGCTGTGATGCGAATAAACATGCCTAGAGGATTCCTCCGCATCAACTGGTTGTCAGGAATCTTCTTCTGGGTGACCTCTCTGTAAGTCACCTAAGAGTTCTGATGACGCCCTCAGCCTTACTAACACAGTGGTAGTGGTAGTCTTACTGGGACCATACAATTCAAATCTCCAGCTCAATAAGCCCTTCCCTTCTCTGCTTCGAAAAAGGTTATGGTATAACAATGTGATATAATCGCAAAATATTACACAGCAGCAATATATTCAAATATCACAACCACAAGCATAATCATAGTAAATAAAATAATGTCTAAGTCTAGTTATACTTGGGTCCAACAATAACATAACAATGATACAGTTATAGCTCCCAGCTCAATAACTTATTGAAGTTCGCCCTTTCTCTTCTTCTCTTTGAGTCTCTCTCTTGGATTCTCTCTCTCTCTCGTTCTCATTCGATCGTTTTTATACCCTGACTCGGTGCTGTCAGAACAGTCTGCAACATTTCCTTTTACGGTCATATCAGAGTGTTGTTGTGACATTTCCTCCCACCAATCAGAACTCTTCGAATCTTTTAGCACAACATCCCCGTTCCAGAGTGTGTGGTTGTGTGGTTGATGTCGAGGTTTGTTTGTAGTTGCCTGCTCCCTGTACACAACACCTGCTGTTCCAGAAAGGTACACAACACCTGCTGTTCCAGAAAGGTCAGATTCAGCCATGTCAGAGAGGTCAAGGCTTTTCTCTGACACTGGTTGACTGGGTGGGCCTTTCCCTGTACAGCAAGGACACTCACACTGAGAGCATGTATCTAACACAGATGAGTGAGCACATTCTTGATCACTGTCATTCTGGGAACTTCTTGTGCTTGATGACGGAGATTGGTGAGGATCAGAAGGATCTATATTCAAGAGTATTATGTGGTTAGCTAGTTAACTACTAGGTAGACTACTTACCACCAGTAGAGCCAGAGCTATGATCCTTGCTTTTTGAAGCAAAGAAAGTTGAAATCTTAGCTTGGGTCATAGCTTTCAAGATGGGTTCCAAATTGAGCACATGGCATGCCTGATAGGGTAAAGTAGTACACATAGCACACTAGATGGGTTGTGGTAGTGGTTGATCTCATTAATGATTGTGGTTCATATGAACTCACCTCATGCACTCTCCTGATATCATTCCTTGTTGATTGCTAGAATAGTTCTAATGAGAGTGAGACTGAGTATAATTATAGCTATCTGCACACTAGCTATTAAGATTTTATTGATATTTTATGATTGAATGACTAACTGAAATCTACTATTATAGCAAAGTGTCTTGAATTGACCAGATAGCATAGCTAACCATATTTTGCATTAATGAGAACCAATTTAGATTACCTGAAATTATGGGGGGGCTCCAGTCCAGTCCCTGGAGCCCCCCCCCCCCCCCCCCCCCCCTTCCTACGCCACTGTCATACCACAGTGGCCATACCTGAATGACTTCCGACTGGCAAACAGCAAGCAACAGAGAATGGACTATGATGCTCGTCATGGTACCCGACCACTTGCTGACATTCCTGAGGACACCAAAGTCTGGGTGACAACCTCCAACACCCGATCACCAGGACGTGTAATCACTCACTGGAGATGTTCGACGCAATCGAGTTCACCTGACAGTGAGACCGGACCCACAGCCATCTGGAGTCATGGATGCAACACCATCTCGTAAACGAAGCCCAATCATGACTAGATCTCGCACGGGCACATGCATCAATCCTCCCCAAAGACTTTGACTGTCTCATCCTGGGAAAGGGAGATGTGGCATAACTGTAAAGTACTATATAGCGCTAGCTATTGATTGATCTTATTAATTGTAACAATGTCATTTCCTGTTCTATATATATGAGGGAGGAACCACGTGAAAGATAATAACTTACTTGTAACTGAATCTTAAGTTCTAGCACGCTAGTCCACTGAACAGTCTAGAGAGTAACACCACACCTTCAAGGTGTCCCAAGATGCTGGGGTTGAAAACCAAGCCTGATGATTGGGGAGGGAGCTAAAATCCCCCTCAAGGTCACGGAGAGGAATGCACAGGAGTGCTTTAGATCTTGAGAAGGACGCTCCAAAGTTTGATGCATTTGAATTTGATAGTCCTACCAAGAAAAATGCTGTTAAAGCCAGGTACATTACAGATATCTAGTGCCAATTAAGTTGGAGGTGTTTAGCTCCTACACATTGCTAGCATGCATCATGTTTAGTGGTGTCACAGCATAAGATATTTATTATTAATAAGGAGAGGTATTTTTCAAGGAGGCAACTACTTGCCATTTTCACAGATCTGGAAATTGGTGTGAAAAGATGTAGAGCATAGTGTAGCTATATGCTGCACAATTTACTCTGCAAATTCTTCCATTAGTCACCAGGGTTTCATAGAGATTGGGGCACCCTCGGATTTCCTTCCCCACCCAAGAAATGTATTATTATAATGTAGCTAACAAATGGCTCTTCTATGATTTTGATGTTTGTATTTGTCTAACATTTGATTGAAGTGAACTGTTGAGAGCTGAGGTCCTTCGATAGCAATACGCATTAGTCTGCCAAGATTAATGTCACTAAGTTTAGATCAAGGACTATTCCCCTCCCCCCATCCTGTATGAAACCTGGTCAGTGCCTGAGAATTTTTTTTTACTCCCTCCTCAAGATGATACCTTTATATGGTATATATTGTAATTATGGTAAACTAATGCTCATGTGTGGCTGTACTCAATGTTGAGTTAGAATAAGTACGGCTCTGCTATAGTAATCATCTCTTGTGTTTAGTCCTGTTGCAGCACATTCGAACTTGTGTGAATACCGTCTTACCAAAATCCTATCTGAAACTGGCCAAGCTGTTCGAGTGTATGGATGTCATCATTGACATGATGAGGAAGAGGAAGGAGATTTGTATTTTCTCTAAGCTGAGGAAAGCCGTGGAGCTGATGAGCAACATGTAAGTATTAGAGAAAGGAGGTTGTGTGT
This sequence comes from Cladorhizidae sp. MBARI D1340-BT2, assembly GCA_028752905.1. Taxonomy (NCBI): domain Eukaryota; kingdom Metazoa; phylum Porifera; class Demospongiae; order Poecilosclerida; family Cladorhizidae; species Cladorhizidae sp. MBARI D1340-BT2. Next base: position 24,290,353 of record JAQNBH010000018.1, read on the forward strand.
GTGTCATCAAACATTACCTTGAACACTATCCTCCACAAGGTAATGTGTTCCTTTATGTAAATTTAACAAGGTAAGGTGTCACAATGTACACATAACTTATACAAGGTAAGGTGTCATCTACACATAATGTACACGTAACTTATACAAGGTAAGGGTACATCTACACTTAACTTACACAACGTAATTATGGTACATATACTCATAACCTACACAATATATACAAGGTAAGGGTACACCTTACACAACATATACTAGGTAAGGGTACACCACATACGTATACATATGGGTACAACTACTCATAACTTGCTTAAAATAGCGAGGAAAAGAAAGTTTATTATGACACTATTCATAGATAAAGCATCCTGTAAATATTTGCTGTCTACTGGTAAATTCTTGTTCCATTTCATTTTTGACCAGTCAATCATGTTTATTGTAAACATCTTCAGTCTCCTGTTTCTATTATGACCTCAATAATTGACTTGATTTACTCTCTCGATGTTCCGACTAGATGCACTAACCTTCAATGGTTGCCAAGACTCATGTGAGCTTGTTATATACTGCTATCCACTAATAAAAACCACACTCTGGCACATGTGAACCAGATGTGGCAAAAATAGATAATAATATCTGGTTCATATGCTGGAGGTATGTGTGCCAGGGTGTGGTTCATATCATGCGGTAGATAGATAGCTATGCTATGTAACAAGCTTACGTGAGTCTTGGCAAACATAATTCCTGGTGAAGGCTAGAACATCTACTCGAAATGTCAAGAGAATAAATTTCAGGTTGATTAAGGTCATTGTATTTTCGTTGCATTGAGTGAAAGTTTGTTGTGAGTTTATTTATTATTCTCGGTGTTATTATTATTGTTGTTATTAATAATGTGACTGGATTTGCAATAGCCAACCAGATAGCAAGGTTTTTCAATCATTATTCCTAAATTTGCAAACGATGTACATTTTCCCTCTCTCACTCTTCTGCAGTAAACTGTAGAAGAACTATTCCTCTCAACAACTGTGCAGTTTATAAGCAGCAGGGTAGCTAACTAATGGCAGGAAAAGCACAAACAGTTAGGCTAGTTGGCTCATACTTACTTCATTTATGGACTGTTTGCAGGAGGTGTTATACTGTGCAAAGTGCCAGGAGTTTTTTACGACTTCTTCTGTGTATCTTGCAGCTGTTGTTTTGTTAGCCTTCCTTGTCTTTGCCTATGCATAGAGAACACCAAATATTAGGTAACTAAGCCATGAAGAGGTCCAAGAAGGATGTCTCTCAAAACAACTCGTTGTGTAATGCATGATCCAACACTTGAGTCGTTTATAGTGAGTGGATGATTATTCCATACCAATGCCTTATTGCAAGATTTACCTTACATGTATTATGCAATAAAGTGGTTAAGGATGCATGTGAAGCAAACACTGATATCATCTTGAAGTCTGTAAGTCTGGTCAGTCCAGAACTTGCAGGGTGTATAGTTCAGACATCACTGTTACCTATTGTATAAATATCTGCGTTTTCTAAACTTCACCATATCGTCAGTTTTTGCAAAAATAGATCACATGATATACATATGTAGTCAAGCCTCCTATAAGGAGTTACTCGAGGTTACTCCAGAACTAACCAATCAATGGATACTATGCTTACTATTAAAATATAGATAATACATAATATGTGTTTAATGTGTACACATAGACATGGACCATAAGATGTTATCTGCTTTGTAAGGTCTGTGGTGCCAACTATTGTCACAAGAGCAATTGCCCCTCCCCTACTTATGCAGCTCTGTGATGACAGTTGTATATATGATGAGGGGGGAAATGTTTTACTTAAATATACATTATAATATACATGTGACAGTCCCAAGTAGAAATCAATTATTGAGGAAGACGCACTTGAAGACATGACTATGGATCCACCCAAAACCCACTTTACTCTATGCACTCTGAAGTAGGTTTAGTCAAGTGTTTGTATCAGTTCTGATCTATATACATTCAAGTTTGATGGGGGCACTATTTCAAGGTGCTATAAGCGAGTGGGGAAAGCACTCTCAATGTCTTGCCAACAGCCGCTCAAAATGTCTGCTGATGCATCTTCCGTGGATTCCATTTCCAACAGAAGGAAACGAGAGAGTTGCGAGGACTACAGTACAGGAAGAGCCTGAAGCATCCACAGGTTTCAAGAATCACTTGAACAACGTTTCACTGAAGAAAACACCTCCTCTTCCAGTTCCACCCCTGCTCTTTCCTTTTGAAGCACGGATATATGTGCTTTTGCAGCAACTCTCTCAATCAATTGTTTGCTGCCATCAGCAGGCATCCAGTACAGACCCTCAACAAAATGATAGCAGCTGTCCCACTCCCAAGAAACAACACCAGTCCTTGGTGTAAGTCTGTGAATATGGCATTACTGAGTACAATACGCTCCTTGCCCCATCTATACTCTCAAATATTGACAAGCTAATAATAGTAACATATCACACCAGAATTCCACAGGTAATGTATGCATAGTAATAAAACAACGATATATTTTTCCTTTCATCAGCTCAGACTTCGTGGCTTAGCCAGAATGTACTGATGTCCACGGTAACTTCCTCTTCTGCCAGGAATGCATCATAGCCTCTCTTGTCCACAGCCAGTGTTTGCATCTACAGAGAGCCATCAAATATAAGCAGAAGTGTCAACCAATTCTTATACTTAGCAAAAGGTGATTTCGAGAGGGAAAAATTGGAGACCTTTGTGTTGCAAACCAGGTTAAATCAGGGCACACTACTAAGACTAATCACAAATCATAAATGGATGATATTTACTTGAGACCATCCCATATATAAATATGAAATGACCAAGAATTTACTTAATGTTGACAAAATTATTATTTATTTACAGGGTTCTTTACCTGGTGAACTCCAAATATAATACAGATTTTTTTAATGTGTTTTTATAGTGACATACAAGAAGTTTCTCCCTACAACACCAGAACAAAACCAATCATATAATTATTTTATTATTTACCATGTTGCATCTATATATTCACATGGATACACACATCATAAATACTTACCTGGTTTTGTGTAAAGTCTGTGCTTTAACTAGTTATGACATTGATGACCTTTACCAATCAGAGAGATTTGGGAAACTGATTCTTGACAGTTTGGAGTCTTCTGGTAGTGAAACTATGAGCAAACATTCTATGCATGTTATGCATGGAAAATAGTTGCATGATCTTGAGTATGACATTGCACAGTTTAAAAAAATCTTCTAGTTTACTACCTTGATGTGTTTTGGGAGGTGGGGGGGGGGGAGGGGGGGGTGAGGGGGAATCACTGTTTCTGATACCGAAAAGCTGCCAAAGTGAGTTTTAGCCAAGAGCTTTTTTTTTGTCTGCCATTTTAAAATATGGGTCAAATCAATCTGGGAGTACTACTGTGCCCCCAGTATAAACTATAGGACCTCTCACTGTCATAGTGATGTGGACTTGATAATCACTTGACGAGAGTGAGATGATCTATGTATCACTCACATTGTCGTTTACTAGATATTTCTTTATGAGTTGTTATGGTGCTAGACAGTCATTGGTAAATAGTCTTGATGCTAGCACTCAACTTTGCCCCTCTCCCATCGACCCCCCCCCCCCCCCCCCCCCCCAACACACACATACTTTTTCATGCTTCTGCCTCCTGTGAATAAGCTGAGGAAACCAACTGATCACTTCTTTGTAGCAAAAATTTCTGCTATTGCTAACCTAGCTGGATTTTCATGCACATAAACATGTTTATCATATTGGGGGTCTTTTACATGAATTATTCTTATTCTGCACTACTCCTGAGTTGTGTACGCCATGGCTACAACTGACAAAACCTATGAGCTACACCACTAGCTTTAACGTTTGGTTATTTCTTCCTCTGAAAATGGTGGAAATCTAAGTGCCAGAAATTGTTTTGCTGCTCAGCTGTGCCATTGCTTCTTTGAGTCTAGCAATCTTGTCTGTAATGTATTTTTAAAAAATCTGATAAATATACTGCTATTGAATAGTGAGGGATGTGACCTATGCGCAGGAAAACTAACAGTGTACCACAGTGTGCTAAGTAGATATGGGTGCTGCAACTCTATTCCAAGATGACATAATAGTTTACAAAACTGTGCATTGTTCCGCATGAGGATTACACAGTTGAAACAATTCTTGCACCTGCAGACAATTCAGCATGAATTTTTGGGGGAAAGATGAAGTCTGTCTTTTCCCAAGTTGATAACTACCAATACGAAAGGAACATGCTGGGTGATTACAAGAAGAGCTCTTCTTATCAGCTTATCATCAAGTCAAACTTGGGAGAGAATGGACTCGTTTCCTCATCCCAACAGAAACTTGAATCACCTGAGTATGGTGAGCTTGGTGTATCATCGCAAGACATTTAACGATGGGCTGCACTCCACAGTGATGAGTCACCATAGGCAGTTCCTTGCTGGTCTGAATCCACTTGAGAAGATTGCAGACAAGTTGGTTACTGTGATTTTTGCCTTGACAGTGTGCCTGAAATACAGGAAGGAGATTTACCTCGGCCACCAGCAACAGGTGCCACTTACTTACCAGCTGCTGGGCCAAAGAAAGAGGTGAAGAGAAAGAAGCTTCTGAAGGGACAGCAAAGAAGCAACGTGTAGATTGTCCTGCCAACCTGAAGGATGTTCCTCAGAAGCTGATAAAGAAAGTTAGGGGTGACATTTGTGATAAAGTGTCAGGGATGGAGAGTTTATTTCAACAGTCAGGTTTGTGCATGCACCACTCTGCTTGTCTATGTGTGTGCACGGAAGTTCAAAGAGCTTCCCTCTTGGCCTAAAAAAGATAAGGCATCACTGGGCAAAAGGGTTTTATTAATTTATTTAACAGTAATGATAACAGTAATGATAACAGTAATGATAACAGTAATGATAACAGTAATGATAACAGTAATGATGATCAGTAATGATAACAGTAATGATGATAACAGTGATGATAACAGTAATGATAACAGTAATGATGATAACAGTGATGAAAATGATGATAACAGTAAGTGACAATAACCATTGCGACAATAACCATTGCGACAATAACCGTAGCAACAATAACCGTAGCAACAATAACCGTAGCGACAATAACCGTAGCGACAGGATCGGTAGCAACAATAACCATAGTGACAATAACCATAGCAACAATAACCGTAGCGACAATAAACGTAGAGACAGGAACGGTAGCGACAGGAACGGTAGCGACAGGAACGGTAGCGACAGGAACGGTAGCGACAGGAACGGTAGCGACAGGAATGGTAGCAACAGGAACGGTAGCGACAGGAACGGTAGCGACAGGAACGGTAGCGACAGGAACGGTAGCGACAGGAACAGTAGCGACAGGAACGGTAGCGACAGGAACGGTAGCGACAGGAACGATAGCGACCGGAAAGGTAGCGACAGGAACGGTAGCGACAGGAACGGTAGCGACAAGAACGATAGCGACAAGAACGGTAGCGACAAAAACGGTAGCGACAAGAACGGTAGCGACAAGAACGGTAGCAACAAGAACGGTAGCGACAAGAACGGTAGCGACAAGAACGGTAGCCACGATAACAGTAGCGGCAATAATAGTAGCGATAATAATAGTCGCGATAATAACAGTCGCAACAATAATAGTAGCAACAATAAAAGTAGCAATAATAACAGTAGTAACAATAACAGTAGCAACATAACAAAACACTAATAATAATAAACTAACAATAAGAAGAATAACAATAATATTATAATAATAACAATAATAATAATAATAATAATAATAATGAGGAATGGGTTTGGAAGAGATATGCGGATGATACAAGGGTAGTAAGCAGGAGTTGTTGGACCATCTGAACAACATCAGCCATCTATAAAGTTTACCATGGAGCTTGAAATGGCTGGATCGTTGCCCTTTCTGGACTGCCACATACACAGGAAGGGAAGATGGAAGTCTAACTGCAACCAACCCACGCATACCAACCAGTACCTTGATTAAAAATCACATCATCCTTTCCATGTCAAAAGAGGAGTGGTGAAGAGCGTGTATGATAGAGCCAGAAGAGTAGTGACTGAGAAGGAGGACCTTTGGAAGGAAGAACATCGTTTGAATAAGATCTTCATCGAGAACAGTATCCGCAAGCCTTCATGAACCTTTCATCTGCAGAAACATCTAAACGCAGAAAGGAAAATGAATACACCAGTACAGGGTCTAAAAAGAAGGATCCTATGATAGTGATTCCTTGTGCAGTAGTGCTGATAGTGGTAGTGGTGGTGGTGGTAGTGGTGGTGGTGGTAGTGGTGATAGTGGTAGTAGTATTAATAATAGTAGTAATAATAGTAGTAGTAATAGTAGTAGTAGTAATAATAGTAGTAGTAATAATAGTAGTAGTAATAATAGTAGTAGTAATAATAGTAGTAGCAATAATAGTAGTAGCAATAATAATAGTAGCAATAATAGTAGTAGCAATAATAGTAGTAGCAATAATAGTAGTAGAAATAAAGTAGTAGCAATAATAGTAGTAGCAATAATAGTAGTAGCAATAATAGTAGTAGCAATAATAGTAGTAGCAATAATAGTAGTAGCAATAATAGTAGTAGCAATAATATAGTAGCAATAATAGTAGTAGCAATAATAGTAGTAGTAATAATAGTAGTAGTAATAATAGTAGTAGTAATAATAGTAGTAGTAATAATAGTAGTAGTAATAATAGTAGTAGTAATAATATTAGTAGTAATAATAATACTAGTAATAATACAGTAGTAGTAGTAATAATAGTAGTAATAATAATAGTAGTAATAATAATAGTAGTAATAATAGTAGTAGTAATAATAGTAGTAATAATAATAGTAGTAATAATAATAGTAGTAATAATAATAGTAGTAATAATAGTAGTAATAATAGTAGTAATAATAGTAGTAATAATAGTAGTAATAATAGTAGTAACAATACAATACAAAACAACAACAATAATAATAAATAAAATTTAATACACCATTAGAAAACTTATTTCAAGAGCTGCATTTTGGAATAAATTATAGGGAGTTGTATTCTCGAGTTAATGAAGCTAGCACTATAACCATATCAAAATAGGGAAAGGGATACAAGCTCGGATATCATTGGAGGGAGAAAATATATAAATTTGATCTACGAGCCCTTTCTTGTATGCACATGCCCAATAGACCACTCTATTGATTTAAAATAGTTATTCTTATCAAGTCCACTTCCCAATTAGCTAAATTTTATTTCTGTTTGGACAGGGTGGGTGAGAAAAACTAAAGGAGACCTTTATTTAAGTCAGCTTTTTCTTATTTGTGACAACATTTCAACTGAAATGCTTCGGTCTTCATTAGATAATTAACCAACTGGCCAACTTAATTTGTAGTGTGTTATAACTACGGTATTTATGCCTGTAACTACTTCTTCTTATAACTTTTCAAACTTTTGTTCATGTCATTCGAGTGCAAATACAATAAGCTGCAGGTGTAGATGGTTGAGGTAGGCAAATGAAGGTTCACAGCAATGTCACGCGGGACAAATCCTAAAATACGAGATCCTTAAAGTATCTGATGTCAGATGAAAGTAATCTTACACGATTTATAATGGGTAACAATCACAACTACCTTCTTTAATGGTCTTTTCCTGACATCTGCTACTGTTTCTATTCTGAACAATTTGTGAAGTTTGTTCTTGAAAAAAGTTATAGCTGAAAATATAATTATTACAACAAACTACAAATAAAGTCGTTCAATATTAAATGCACTTCGTTTTTACAGACAATAGCAGAAAGTGAATAAGCAAAGGGTGGAGTATTTTTTTAACAAATGTGTGGTAAAGATTATCTCAAGTGTATAGGTTTTCATAATAAGTCTCTAGAAGGAATTAAAAATAATAATAATAATTCAGTTATACCCTTCCTTAAATCTCCTTGATTAAACTATGTCATTGCCAGCGTTTATAATGACGAGACATTGTCTTCACCAAACATCTAAACATAAGAGCTAAGCAAACAGCAAGAGCTGTGTCCAACATCACAAGAGACCCTGAGAAGACCAGGATGTTGAGGATGCTGGACATAGCCCCCAACACCATTAGGATAATTAAAACGTACTTTGTGCTGGAGAAGAAGGGGCCATTCCTTTCTGTGACATGGTGAGGAAAGTCAAAGAGGGCCATCTAATCACATCCACCTGAAGGATATTCCTTAGATGGTATCGGCATGGTTAGGAATTCTTGGACCTGACTAACCTCTTGCATTCTAATTGTCCTAATTAACAAAGTATTTTGGCCATAGCTCTGCAGCAATAGCAGCTGTATACTATTGGTCTGAGCTTGGTCCAACAAGGAAAACTGGTAAATATATAGGTTTCATCCATGTATAAGTGAACAATTTGTGCGGCCATATATATTTCATTCATATTAAATAAAATACCATCTATTCTCACATGGAAGGAGGAAATGAACAGTATAGGGAGTGAATTATTGATCCTGTCACTAGCCCTTCAGATTTTTTAATCCTATCCTCAATTGATCAGCAAAGAACATCTTCAAACTCAATAGCTACTCTATTTTCACTTTCTATGTTTGGTTTGTGGATTGAAGACAACCAAGGGTATTTCTCATGGCATAGCAATTATGATGGTACTCCAGTGCTGAATATTTGTGGAGCAAGATGTCAAACGATACCTTTGGGTCTGCACAGTTCTGCTGAATACCAAACTTGGCCGTTACACAATATCCTGCTCTGCAGGTGATGTGGTTCCATTGAGTCTCTTTATAATTTTTATTATTTTCTTTTGTGCTGCAGAGTTTCTGGAAGAACCATTGAATTCCTTGCCGTATGGACAATTCATGGCTAAAGATCATCACAGTTAAAAAGAAGAAATATGTAAAATTAAACAAAACTACAGACTCACACGATATCATTGGTCAGCTAAATAAGCACAGGGACACCTTACTGTAATGTCATATCAACATTAGTGATATGTGCTACGTATATATATAATTATATTTTTGTTATAATTTTTTTCATTGTTATTATTTTTTAAAGTGCTGAGTACTATCAAGTAGTGCCTTGCCGTTTAAAATTTTGTGTTTGAATGTTGTTTGAATGTTGTTTAAAATCAGAATCAGAACAACAATAAAGACACATATCATAGGTGGACATGTTAATCTTCAAAATGACAGACCCCAAGCCAAGATACATAGCTAAGTATGTATGTGTTGTGAGGCTAGTCCTTAGAGTGCTAACTGATATAACACTGTTAGAGACTAGTCCTTAGAGTTTTAACTGATATAACACTGTTAGAGACTAGTCATTAAAGTGTTAACTGATATAATGTTGTTAGAGACTAATCCTTAGAGTGTTAACTGATATAATGTTGTTAGAGACGAGTGTTAACTGATATGACACTGCCAAATTGCATGTCTTGTTTGTCGTATAGTATCACTGTTGGATATAATGTTTGTTTTGCTCACCAGAACCTATTACAGTAGAATATGCACCAATGCACTGCACAATAGTTTCCACTATTTGGCAAGTCCAAGTGTGAAGTTGTCAATGTGTTTGTCACATTTTAATGGCCAAATGAAAGGTCGGGAGTGCATGAAACGTGCACCTTCAGAACTGGATGAATGGTTGGATGGTTTTTGTAAAGGTTTAGTCTGTACCTGAGCCACATCACAAAAATAAGACAGCGTGGCACTCAGCATTGTCGGCCATTTTATTTAGGGAATTCACACGAATGTTTTTCACGTTCCCTACAAGAACACACTAACAAGATGCTACTATTATACTCTCACAAGCAAAAGAAAAATTATAACTTTCTTTTCTGTGCAAGTTTCTTTTTAAAGCCACCTGGGTAGATGACACCCTAAGTCAAGTGGAATCGGGTGACTCAGGTGGGGTCCTCCACCAGTTCACACAGTTCTGGTCCATAAAGATCTTGGCCAAATTTGATGTGTGCTTGGGGTCGTTGTCTTGCATGAACCTGTGATGGTCGGGGAAAACGTCCTGTATAAATGGCAGTAGAGTCTTCTGTAAAATGTTGCAATACAAGGGGACCCGCATGATGCCTTCATACTCATATACAAGATCAAACTCAGCTTCCATAGTGTTCAGCCCACAGCAGAGGACTCGTCGTTCTCCTCCTGGAAGCTGATATATCTTGTGTGTGTGTGTGTGTAGGGGAGGAGGGGGGAAGGGGGTTTAGTTTCTGTTTTTTTCCATGTACAAATTTAGAATAATGGCAGTTACATATATCCCAGTATAGTAAGTAGTTCTTACTTGAAAATGCTTGAGTGGCTAATCAAAAGCCTCCAACTACAGCTGCTAAAGTTTGAAATAACAAAGCTGTAAAGCTAGTTCCTCTAACAGTTGAAGGAGCTTTCTGGCATTCTTATTCATTTGATGATAAAATTTAAAATAAATCTGAAGATAGCTGGGGAATTCCTTTTCAGACACTTCAAGGGGGGACAGTTGCATTTTTGCTATCCACAGTCATTTTGCTAACCAATTAAGTCTTCACTATGTCATCAATAGGACATTGCTAGCTATGAGTCAGTGAAGACCTCATACTACTTCCTGCCCAGACAAATCACAGCAGTTGCCATTGACTTGATGAATTTGGATAAGCTTTGAATTATTTTATTATTTACAGATGAAAGATCATCCTTTTTCCCTGCATGAGGTTAATTTCACATTAACTACTCTATTTAGTAAACATCTTATCTGAAAATGCCTGGCAGTTGGGAGTCTGGATATTTCAATAGAAACTGATTGGGCATAAGATCCAGTACCATGAAAGCATGCTCTTCCACAAGCAATACAAGTGTTCATCTTGAATCAGGAACTAGAACAATAATATATCACATTCCATGCACTGTGGGGGAAAGTCTATAGATTGGAGAACACAGAAGGTTGGAGACCAGAGTAAAAGAACACCTGGATGCATGCAGACAGGAAAGCTGAAGATATCTGCCATTGCTGAACATGCATGGAACCACTACCACCCAATCCTTGGTGTGAGAAAACTCAAATGGAAGATTTTTCTTGTGAACAAAGCTGTGCACATCCATCCCAAACCCAAGGAACAAGCTTTCATGTGAGATATAGGGCCTGACTACCTGCAGTTGCTGGACCTCAACTATCAAGAATATGCACAACCACACTCATATTTATCATTGCCATGGAAGAAGTAAATAACTTATCATCCATCACCCTGATGAAGGCCAATATTACTTTGGTTAGAAAGAGAAACGAAAATATCTGTTCTATTTTTGTTGTTTTTATGAATATTTTATCCATAAACGATCCTGCAAACATTGATAACTGCATCATATGAAATCCCAAAAAGTAGTTAACTTCTGCTTGGAATAGTAAACCAATAAAATCTATAGTTATCCAGTCATTTTGGTGATACTGGAGGGTAATCCGCAATTGCTTGGTTTGTTTGAGCTTATGACCATTTCCAAAACAAGCGATAATAAACAATACTCTTTTCAATAATCAATTTGACTCGAGATTTCAGCTAGATGGTCTAGCCTCAATCTAGCAAGTGAGAAAATTCAAGTTGATTATTGAGAAAGTCATTGTATCTACATTATGGTAACTGAGAGTTCGTTGTGAAGAATACTCGAGTCCAATAAGATCAAAAGCTAGCTAGCATTTTCATGATAAAGTGTGGAGAATGGCTATTTATTCTTTAACTTATGACAATGTGGAGTAGAGATGAGTTGATATAGGCAGTTATGTAAGTTGGAGGACAGACGCCAAGAACTGGTGGAGACAGAAGCTGTCACAAGTCTCACAGAGATTTGTTGCCAAGTCTCCAGAGGGTCTAACTACAATCTATGGTTTGTTCTCTGTATAAAGTCAGCTATGGCCAAGCTAAACTCTGGAAGAAGTATAAACTCAGGAAGAATTAGCAAGTGGAGCACCACTAGTGGAGCCACTAGTCTCTCACCAGTAGAGGTCTACTGCTCGCTACTTTGTCAAGACAGGATAAGAGGTTCGCACGGGAAGGTGGGGGGTCACAGAATCGTAAAGGAGTCCTGAATCATAGTATCCAGTGACTAGAGGGTCACTGAGTACTAGGATTAGGTGAGTGGGGGTCACCAAATACTGGGGGTCACCAGATCCTCCAAGACTGGTGTTTTTTCTTCCCAGGCAACTCCTTCTTCGGAGGCAGGGGCGGATCAAGGATTTTATTAAGGGGGGGATTTCATTTCTGGTTAAATTGAAAAATAAGAATTTGCATGCTATTGCATGCAGGAAGAGTTTGCATGACCATCTGTACAAACATTTGGTGTTTATGTGATGGGCGTGCGTAAGCAAGCCCCAAGTAAGGGGGTCTGGGGGCAGGCCCCCCCCCCCCCAGAATTTATTTTGCAAAATCGATTCAGATTGATTCTGAGACATTTTGAGGGTACTTTACTATAGTTAAGTACTAGCACATGGACAGAACATTCTAGATTATGACACAATTGCATCTTGCCACAGAATAGTTTTGTGGCAAGATGCAATTGTCATAATCTAGAATGTTCTGTCCATGTGCTATTATTCTGCGATTAGCTTTGTAGTGTAAATCTACACTACAATTAGGAATGCTAACCACAGCACATGGACAGAACATTCTAGATTAACACATGATTGAACTGTGACGCAGAATATTCTAGATTTATTCACAATTTTGTATATAAAGAGCAAATGCTTCAGCTAGTAGCATTCTGCAACTAAATACGACCCAGAGAAATACAAATCTACACAAATGGACCTCAGGAACTTTTTTACCAGAAAGCGAGTGCATGCTGTGTCTAGTAGAGATTCTGAGGACGACGAAGATGTAGTCCCCACCTACATACACTAGTGATGCCTTGACTTCCACCAATACCGAAGCATCAGTAGGTAGATCAGTGTGTTCCAAACCGCAGAAGAGGAAACTCTACAAAGCCAGGCAGCTACAAGAAGGAGAGGGAGCAGAAATATCCTTGGGTGTACTGCGATGATCCTAAGCAGGGCATGTTCTGCAAGCTCTGCCAGAAGCCACCTTCTACAGCCAGGGGTGCATGGACCACTCGGGGAATTCAGGATTGGAATCACGCTACTGAACAACTCGAGGAACACAGCCAGTCAAAATGGCTCAAAGATGCTGTTATCCATGCTCGAATGGCAGAACAAAGAAAGGAGCAGAGTGTCCTACAGCTGCAATGTTCAGCAGCTGCTAAGGAGGCTGAAGAAAGGAGAGCAAAGAACAGAAACATAGTGCTTTTTGAGATCGATATATTTTCTTGCCAAAAATCACCTGCCCCTTACAACCACATTCGATCCCCTGGTCCAGTTGCAAATTGCAAATGGAGATGAACTTCTCCAGCAATATGTCAAAGAGGGGCCACAAAATGCTCAGTACACATCCAAATTAATTTTCTGCAGTGATGCTTTTAGAGGCCATCAATAGCTGGCTAGATAGGAAGCTAATTGATAGCTTAAAATCAAGCCCATACTTCTCTGTGTTAGCTGATGAGTGTGTAGATATTAGTACTACAGAAGAGCTGTCCATCTGTTGTCGGTGGATTGTAAATGGAAAACCAGAGGAGCACTTCCTTACAGTGCTCCACATATGTACCAAAGATACTGCTACCATTTCAGATGCAATCATCTCCTTTGTTGACTCGAAGAACCTGGACTTCATAAACTAATAGGCCAATGGAGCAGCCACCCTTGCCAGAGAACGCAATGGAGTTCAAAAAAGGATGCGAACTCTAGCTGTACATTCCTTTTACATTCACTGTGTCTGCCACAGGCTTCAACTAGCAAGCATGCAAGCTGCTAACAGTGTTCCAGAGATCAAGAAGATGTTTGGAACTATGGGAAATATATGGAAGCTCTTCTTCTACTCACCCAAGAAAGCAGAATCTCTCAAAGCAGTCCAGTCTGTCCTCGAGCTACCTGAGGTTAAGATTGTGATACCAGATGGTTCTCACACGAACGCTATGTATGGGCTATACCGAGAGCTTCCTGCCCTTATCATCACCCTACACAGCTGTATGGGACATCAGGTGATGCTGAAGCATACGGTATTGGTGCTCTCCTAGCTACTTACACTGGAGTTGCTAGTATCGTGTTCCTGTCAGAAGATCTGGATATCCTGGCAAGGATGAATGTTTCGATGCAAAGAAAGCTACTCAATTTGAGCAGGTTACCGGTACTTTTGAAAATCACGACGGATCAACTTGAGCATCTGAAGGACGAAAGAAGTGATTGGTTGGGTTCAGTCGAGTCTGAAATATCTCTATTGAAGGAAAAACACGATATAACACTCGGCACACATGGATCTGCACGAAGCCATTGGTCTTCTATCACAACCACAGCCGAGTATCGAACTCTAGTTACAATTCCATACGTCGATTTCCTTATTCTAAATATTAAGAGTCGATTTACTGATAAAGCTGTGAACTGCCATGTCCATATTCAGTCCCTCCCTACTACCCGCTGAAGCATCCTTGCAGCGAGTAAATCAAGATTCTTGCCAAGTTCTATGGAAAAGAAGCAGAGGTTTGATTATGCGGGGACGACTTACACCTCACCTCCATTGCTTGATGGCGATGAGCTTCTTTTAGAGTGGAAGATATTTAGATGGGCTTTGCTAGTGGAGAAAAAGGCAATAATGGGACGTAAAGAAGAGTCGGTATCTCCTAGCATGCAAGAAATCCATGACGAGTGAGCAAGTCACATATATACGCACGGAGAAATTTTCCCTGAGACGTGGAAGGTATTTACAATGGCACTTCCTGTTGGCACAGCAACAGTGCATTCCTTTAGTCAAATGAAATTGATTAAAACTCACCTACGCAGTCGTCTATCTGACTCGAACCTAGAACATTTAATGAAAATTAGTATAGAGGGTCCACCGATGTGGACTTATGCAATTCTCGACATTTTTCAACAGAAAAATAGATTTTAATTTAGTACTACTGAAATCACTGTATTGTAATTTTCACCATACATTATTGTATATCTTCGCTTATATATTAATTTCGTTAATAAATTGTTCACGCATAATTATTATAATTTTATTACTTTTGATCATCTTTGAATTTGTACGTTCTCTTCTCTGTACTGCTCTTTTTTCCCGTTACTGTAATGTATTACATAAGAAATTTCACTAATAAAAATTTTATTGTTAAAATTCTTGGGGGGGGGGGGGGGGGGAGGGCGGGGGGAGAATTTTTTTTGGGGGGGGGGATATCCTAGGGCTTCCCCCTGTATGAAACCCTGCCAGTCGTATCCGGGGTGCTGCAGTGAGTAGTTCTGGAGCTGTGGCTGCTATGGCTGAGAAGAAGAGAGTGGCATGGCCAAGTCATTGGGGTCATCAGGAACAGGTCGGCGGCTTTCCTGAGGGAGCTCAGCCTCAGGATTTAAGGGGGAGGTGAATGCCCATGCACACCTCCTTCAGCATTTCTCAGTGGCAGTAGTGGGGGAATACCTTGTCTGTTTTGGAGTTGGATGGGAGTTTAACTTGTCGTTAGCTTTTTGTTATTTATTTATGTATTTATTATTTGTTTGTTAATTTTTAGTATTTTTTTATGATATTTTTGTATGAACTTGTAATTAATATTTATAATTTTTGTCTGAAGAAAAATAATAATATTAATAACATAAATAAATAAACATAAAATAAATGAACAAACCAAAATATGATAAATTAAAAAATATTTGATAATAATATGTAAACCAACCGAAAAAATAATAAAAATAACTCAAAAAAATTAAAAAATGTGTGTCTAATTATAATAATAATATATATGTGAATAAATAAACAAACAAACGAATAGATAAAATAACAATACTTAGTGTGGTCATGACTTCAAGTTCAGGCTCTTGAGAGTGGATCCCCAGCAGCCAGGCAAGTCCATTTCACAGACTCGATTGAACCACTCACACTTTGGTGATGGGCTGAATTGCAATGCCTCCTTCACTAGCAGTTCCTTCTGGCCTGGTCCAAGATGGTGGCTCTTCCCATAAAATAGGATGTCTATTATCCCATGCATGTTCAGCAATTGGAGGTTATCTTAAGCACACTTTCTACAGGCACTTTGATGTTCTTTCACTATGTAGTATTTCCCACAGCTACAAGGGATATGCTACACAAACATAAGTGCATATTAGCTGGTAAAACATCATTCACTCTGCTCAGGTGTGTCCTCAGAATTCTTCCCATTATGAAAATGACTTTGATGTCGAACTTCCTGCAGACCCTAATCCAGAAAGGGCAACAATCCATTCACATCAAGCTCCATGGTAAACTTTATGAATGGCCTGATATTGTTCGGATGGTGCAACAACTGCTCACTTCCCTTTTTCACAATGGAGAAGGTATCATCCGCATATCACCTTGCCTTCAGTGGGCAGTGGTGAGTTCCAATTCTTAACAAAGAATTCCATATAAAGGTTGGCTACCACTGAAGATACCATTGATGCAACATCTTTCTGCTCGTAGTATTTTTCTTGATAGCTGAAGTAGGTGGATTTTAAGCACAACTCCAACAGTTCAGAAATCCTGTCAGCACCAAGTGTAGTCCTCTCACGCAAGCTCTCATCTTTTGTCAACATTCCAAATATTACTTCCACGGCCTCATCAATGGGAACATTGGTAAAAAGAGAAGAAACATCAAAACTGACCAGATACTCATCCTGAGCCAAACATTCACTGAATATGCTAGATAAATTGCCCACAATCCTTCACATATGTACTTGTATTTACAGCTAGAGGTGATATCAAATGTGTTATGAACTTGGAAAGATTATAAGACAGTGAGATTGTATACAAAACCTCAGGCTTATGTATCTTAGGGAGCCCATAAATCAGTGGTCTACTTCTAGTATATAGTCCTAATTCTATTGTATATAATGCAAATGTTATTTCTCCCGTCTTCTTCATATTCTTTAACACACAATTCACCGTGCTTTCCTATTTCGTATCTTTTGGTTTTTAGCATTCCTGTCAGCTTTGAAATGTTGTCATAACTCTCCTTATACGTATTCTATATTATATTTATTTATTTATTTTTTATTTTGTATTATTATTATTATATTTATAATTATATTTATTTATTATTGCATATTCAATTTATTTATTATTATATTCTTTGTTATTTTTTTATTTATTTTTATTGATTGTTACTATTTTTGTCATATATATATATATATATTATTATTATTATTATTATTATTATTATTATTATTATTATTATTATTATTATTATTATTATTATTATTATTATTATTATTATTAATATCTATATATATGTATAATATATATATATTATATATTGTTTTAATAAAATAATAATAATAATAATATTATTATTATTATTATTATTATTATTATTATTATTATTATTATTATTATTATAATGATGATGATGATGATGATGATGATGATGATGATGATGATGATGATGATGATGATGATGATGATGATGATGACGATGATGATGATGATGATGATGATGATCATCATCAGCAGCAGCAGCATCACCATCACCATCACCATCATCATCATCATCATCATCATCATCATCATCATCATCATCATCATCATCATCATCACATCATTATTATTATTATTATTATCACCAATGAACTCTCAGTTGACATAAAATCACCTTCTAAATAATCAACTTCAAATATTATTATTATTGTTGTTGTTATTATTGTTGTTGTTGCTATTATTATTATTTGTTTGTTATTATTATTTTTTATTATTATTATTATTATTATTTTTTTAATTATTTTTTTATTTTATTATATATACATCCAGTTCATCTGAAAGCTCTTGCATTGCTCTGTATTTTGAACTATCACTTTTCCAATCCAACTATTTCCTGATGAGATATAGTCCAGTCTGTGTGGTCACCTGACTGCAAAAATTAAATTAGGATAATGGGGTAAATTTAAAAAAATAAGTGTTATACATAAGTTGTGTCTGTAGATATATTCAGTTCCTGTTATATGGTTGGGGTGCAAGAGTGTTTATAAGAATTTTTTGTGACCTTTGTGGTTATTCCCATATTTCATCCATAGTATATAATTATTGTAATATTACTATTGTAAAATCAGCACACTGAATGGGCTACCTTTTCTGAACAAAATATTTGAAGTATTAACAATTAACACACACACACACACACACAAGAATTCGTTCAGATAGCTTGGCAACCGTTTCCATTCTTGATATTTACTTCCGTCTTGGAGACAACGGCCATTAATTAGTATTCAACGCAGCCCTATTTCCTGTTAGCACAGCTAAAGTAGTTACCGATGTTCGAGTCCCATAGGAAGGAGCGATTGGATAAAGAAACAGGTGCTAGTGGTAGCGTCTTACATCTTGGAGGGCGGTAAAATTTGAACCATGAAGATTGTGACTATCTGTGCTCCTATTGTAGTCGCAGTCTCTCTGTTAATAACAGTTTGCTGTTTGGTAGATATTGTTTCTCGCAGCAGCTCTACTTGGGTACACAGATTTCTTGGTAAAGATAATGTGTATTCTGCCGTCCTGTTCGTAGAAGATCCTGTCACAATTGAGAGTAAAGAAACTAACACTAATCCTGGCTGCATTTCCAGGAAACTGGATGACTATAAACCCAATAACAAGGGAATTTCACATCACCATCCTCCAATTATACATTATGCCAAGCTATCCAAGTCTGGAAAAGCAGTGAGTCTTAGTTTCAGGGATTATATGTCTATGATGTCGGTTTACAAGTTCTTAAAGCCTAAGAGGATCCTCGTTCATGCTTATGGAGACATAGTGGGAAAATACTGGAGCCTCACAAAGATGTGGAAGGGCACTTTCGTGGAAGTCAAGCAAGTACTGCCTTTGACTAGCATTGGAGGAAAACCTGTTAAGTATATTGCTCATGAGGCCGACTATATTAGGTTACTGGCCCTTGTGAAGTATGGCGGAATCATAACAGACTTTGATGTCATTGTTATTAATGGAACAAAGCTAAAAGAAATGCAGGACTTATCGGAATGCATCATCTCCAAAGAAGAAGACTATCTGAACATCGGCTTTATGTCTTGCGTTAGAAACTCTTCATATATTCAGCGATGGATAGAGAGTTACCACTCGGATTTCAAACCCAACTCTTACCTCTATAACTCAGCATTCAAGCCCAAATCTATGCTCAAGGATAGAAGTTATTGTTGTAACTGCTACGTGGAGGACACAATTTGCTTTCCTAGTAACACAAAAGAAGGCAACATGAAATGGTTAAGACAGAATGGGGTGCAGTGGAAGACTAAACCTGCTGCCCACTACTTTGTGAAGTCTGGCTTCACTTTTGATGATAACAGATTATTGAAAGAAAAACACTCTCTTAGTGAAATGTTGCAGTATGTAAACAATGCACCATATCCTCAATAATTTCTTGCCTGTCAACTTCTACAGATTATCTCACTGGTACGTACATTATGTACACAGCAAACTGAATTACAGACAAAACATTTATATTGTCAAGTTGTGTAAGGATGCAGATGTGTTGACAAAACTGGTATTTCAAAGTGAGCTATTATTAGAAACCTCTCAATCATAATTAATTACGGCAGTGAAGTCTTGTTGTTCTAGTGAGGTAGCTTCTAGGGTAACTTTCCTGAGTAGTCATATTTCTAGTCGTATTTCCATAGTGGAAAACTGTCCTCAGTGATTTACGTATTCTCCTATATAGCAGTAGCAGTAATGGTGACATGGGAGAGCTGCATTTTCTAAACATGAGATGTCTCGTCAATTGTACAATGGTAAACTAGGAATGTTGCATGTTGTCAATGTTATTGAGCTTTCTGTTTTTGTTTTTTTGTGCATGCGTGCATGTGTGTATGTATGTGTGTTTATATGTGTGTGTGTGTGTGTGTGTGTGTGCTGTGCCTCTCTCTGTAGGTTAAGATTATATAGACACTTATAATTTTATTGTGTCCACTGATTCCTGGACTATTTCCAAGACCATGAATGTCCAGAATTCAAAATTGTTGCCTATCTAATTGTAGCTGTGAGGCCCACATTTGGCTGGAAACAGGAATATCTCCATGTTCTGGTCTTCTGATACATTTGGGGGCTGAGTTTAATGAAGGGCATGTTGCCATGCTGCTATCTTCAGTGGTTCTTGTTGAGATGATCCCAAAGCTTTACTCATGTTGTATATAGCTGGCAGCTGGCTATTGGAGAGTAGTACATACCATAATGGAAATTGCTAGGGAAAGAAAAGCTTATTATTTCAGGTATGTTTCTCCTTTCAGGTAAAGGGTTTTATGAGGCTTAATTCTATCTAGTTCTAAGGATGGGACTAGTTGAAGTTAGCAGGTGCCTCTGTTTGGTTACCCAGAAATTCTTGTTTGGAGATCTTGCTAAAATTGTACTCTTGTTGTTGCTGTGGCTGGATTTTGGGGAGTGATTGAAATTTTGGGAGAGAGACTATTGCACATGATTTATGGAATGCACAATCCAATCTAGGAATATTCTTAGAATGTGCGACGTTCTACAGAGTGGCGGACTTTCTATGGAGGGCACACCTTTGTAATTGTGCAATCTAAGAATTGTTCTGTGCCATCCATAGGTTAATGGTGCATTCACTATACAACGAGTATCTTCATAATTGTGCAAATGAAGCTGTCAGATAATTGTTCCACAACAGACCTGACTTCAACAAAGTGGTACAGGAAGAATGAAAGAGAAATAATGGTACAGTAATTAAGTACTAAACAGAATGAAACAAGTTCGCATTGGTACATAAGCACATGGAAGATATGAAGCCTCTTTGCTGTCATCTAATCCTTCATTGGCACATGGAACATGACACCAAGCCTCTTTGCTGTCATCTAATGCTGCATTGGCACATAAGCACATGGAACATGACACCAAGCCTCTTTGCTGTCATCTAATGCTGCATTGGCACATAAGCACATGGAACATGACACCAAGCCTCTTTGCTGTCATCTAATGCTGCATTGGTACATCAACACATGGAACATGACACCAAACCTCACATTCTGAACACTGTACCATGTTACTCTCCCTTCTCTAAACATGTATACAAATGTTTTCTCGTTGCTCCTTTATCAGACTGCTACAGTATGAAATATATAGTCATGGATACTATAAGTATCAAATGCAACCATCCTTGACAAAAATCTTTTAATCCTCATCTAGCTTGCATTGAAATTTACCTAACTTCAGGGGGAACGATAAATGTTAGTGGTTCCGACTTTAGAGCTCCATAGATTCTGAACACTTCACTCTGTGAACTTGATGTATAGATTTCTCTGTGTGTTCTCTTTTGATAATAAAAACTGTTACTAACCATGCCGAAGGTGCAGGCAGTCAAAGTTTGGGACCTCCAAACCTTCATGTCCAAGTATTGTGCAGTTCTAGCTCCTAATTGTAAAATTCAAGACAGTTGAAATTAGTCCCAGTGGCTAGAGGAAGCACTCTTCTATACAAAAAGTGTTTTTATTAGGTGCTAAAACATGAGTAGTTGTTCACATGCATCGGTGGAAATCTCTTATGTTTTAATGCCTAATGATAATACTCATTGTTTAGAGTAGAGCTTCCTCTAGCTGCTGGTACTAATTTTAACTGTCTTGCATTTTCCAATTAGGAGCTACTGCAGAAAACTTGGGCATGCAGGCGGGTTTTGAGGTCCCCAATATTGCCTGTAACTTAGGCATCGTTTTATCAGCTTTTAGGAGCACATAGAGAGAGTTATTGTATGAGCAAGTTAATAGAGTAAAGTGTGTAGAATTTATGGAGCTCTGAATTCAGAACCACAATTTTTATTACACTTTGTAAAAATGGTATCGTCCCCTTCATCTCTTCATCTTGATGAATAAACTCCTCCATAATGTGTGTGGTGTTCACTCCAGGAAAGATGCTGCACATCTACTCGCTCATATGTGTTGCTTTCATGGTGCCATGAATAGTTGTATTTAGTTGATCTAACAGTTTGGTGTAGCTTTAAAATTCCACTCTTTCTAGAAATCAGGCCAACCTATTGAGTGAGTTGCACAATCTATGAATTCATGCAAATCTATAGATTGCCACTCAATCTATAGATTGAGCAAATTTACAGATTAAGCATAATCTATATACATGCATGATCTATAAATTTGCATTTTTTACAGGACAACGATCTGATAGTTGGATTGACAAGATACTAAAATAGTAACTAGTAGAAGAGCTATAGGACTAATAATTTACTATTCTTGCGCAAGAAAAATAGCCTTTATTAAAAGAATTGGTGGGATGTTCTTGCTTTTTTGGCCTTTCACTTTAGGCACGACATTTATTGACAAAAGATTTTTAACTTCTTCTTAGACTTTTCCATCATGGTAAATTGTAGTCCATGTCTTGGTTTCCTCGCAAGAATTCCACTTCTTCCAAGCTGCCTTATTGAGAATACATATTTCTTCAAATCTTTGTTACAGATGTGGCCTTTCTTTTGGGGGTATATATTTTGAGAGCACAGTTTCTGTTAAGTTGGGACACAGCTATTATCACTTTGGCAATAGTATCGGCATTGTTTAGAGCGACTTGAGTCTTGTTGTACTACTCAAATTTAGACAAAGTTTTTCATCAGGGATAGTAACATTTGGGGGCTGTATGTTAAGAGAGATGCGAAGGGGTAGATGGTCAGGAGATTCAGAGAAGGGTGATCAATAGTGAGATGTGATTTGGCTGCTGAGTATCAAAAAATAGTCCACAGTGGCAATGTGCAAGGCCAATTCATCATGGAGATGGTTGAGTCAACTCAGCTATATGTTATTTCTCTGTGTGGAATTATGTCAGGTCCACATTTCCATAATAATGTACATATCATATCTGATGCCATCTTGGAGTCTGATGTTGGCATTGAAGTCTCCCATGACTAGTACCAGCCCCAATCCCTGAAAGGAAAAGATTATATTTTCCAGTTGGTCGGTTCATGTGCCAATGGTTAGTCAGATGTACAGAGATAGACAACAATAATGGTTAGTGAGACCAAATGTTAACAGAAATCTTTATGGCAGTGATATGATCTGAAGGATACCAGAGGTAGAAGAGACAGGGGGATATGATTTCCAGAGAAAAGACCACCATCACAACTGTGTTTGATATTTGACAAATAGTTATGCATAAAGAGCATGCAAAGGCACATCAAATAAAACAGCTGAGTACTTTGTGATTTATTGCGATGGTGGCTTCTAACGATGTTTAAACAACTTCATAGATGAATTCCGAGCTTGCCATCAGTGGAGGTGTGGTCCTTAGTCAGAAGATATCATCCCGGACAAATTAATAGGCCTAGCCTTGTTAAATAAACATTCAAATGTTTCGAAGGATAGCGCTGTACGCATTTGCCACTCAGACTGAACTGGATATAGAACGATGTTCATAGAATAGCAATGCATGGACAAGTGAGGAATGTGTAAAGAGCATGCGCTAGGTAAGGGGTCGTCAATTTAGTAAGGGCGTGTATAGCATGAGAATACATCAATATGAGTTAGGCTGGTTCCATAGTTCTCTATCCCCCCCCAAGCAGAGGCTAGGGCTCTGGTGATTAGTTTCTCTGTTTGTAGCCAAGCCTGTCGATTGGCTTTGGGCCTCTTTTGCTCCTGCGTGGTACAGGAGTGGCTTCCCAGGGGGGGGGGGGGGGGGGGGGGGGGGGTGGGAGGGCCAGGCTACGTTGTGGCAGTGGAGTGGGTCTGGCTGGTGTTTTGGCCACCGATGCATAGGTCGGCTGGGGTTGGGTCTTTGGTGGAGCCGAAACTGGGGGTGGTAGTGGCGCCGGTTGCTGCGGATGAGGCGGACTTGCTGGACGTGGCAGTGGGCGAGGATGGTGATCGTTGTGACTCGAGTCTGCAGTCGGTGGGGTCATCGCGGTACCGGTCGGTGGCTGCGTAGGGGCTGGTTGCCGATCCTGTGTAGTGACGGGGGTTGGGGTGGTTGATCTGGTCGGTTGTCGAGTGACTGTGAACGGGTTGGGCGAGGTGGTGAAAGGATTAAATCGCCTGAGGTAGCGTCTGTTCCGTGTCGTGAGCCGTCCAGAGCCGTCGGTCCGTACTGCGTACTGGTGATATTGCAGTACTACCACGACCGTGCCAGACTTGTCCCACTTCGTTGGGTGACGTCCAGTCTGATTTTGGATCATGACTGTGTCACCACAACGGAGTGGGGACAGACCTTGGGTGTGTTCGTCCCATCTGGCACGGTCGGTGACCTGGCGTCTGGACAGCGCACGTTCACGGAGGTCCAGTCTCGATGTCCAGTCCTGGTGCGGGTGGTAGGTGGCAGGGAGTCCAGGGAGGAGGTCTCTGGTGGCCCTTCCAAAGAGGCATTGTGCCGGGGACATGCCAGTGTCGGAGCTTGGTCCGTTTCGGTACTGTAGAAGCGCCAAGTGAAAGTCGTCTGATAGGGTGCCGCCTGGGCCTGTGTTGCCGGTGATCAGCCTCTTGGTGGTCTTCACCGCTGTCTCAGCCCGGCAATTTGCGTGGGGGTTGTAGGCGGAGGACGTTCTATGGTGTACACTCCATGAGGATAGGAAGTCCCTGGTGGTGTGGGAGGCAAACTCTGGGCCGCCATCAGAGGTGATGCTCTCTGGAATGCCATAGGTGGCAAAAGTATCTCGTAGGACTTGGCAGAGGCCCTCTGCTCCGTTCGTGGATCTGGTGACGACCGGCCAGTTTGAGTACCGATCCACCAGCACGAGATACGCGAACCCTCCGTGGTGGAAGTAGTCCACGCACATGTGCTGGAAGGGGTACTGAGGGTCGGCCGGTGTCGTTGATGGCATGGCAGGTTGGGACGGGGCGTTACCGTTGCAGGTGGCACAGTGTTGCCTGCTTGCGGTGATTTCCTTAGACATGCCTGGCCAGTAGAGTGATGTCTGTGCCCTTGCATACATGCTGGTTGTGCCTTGGTGAGCGGCATGGAGGGCGTCGAGGCATCTTTGGCGGAGTGCGAGTGGGATGATGATCCTTTCACCTTTCACGAGGACGCCGTCCACATTTGTGATTGTATCAAGAATGGGGAAGTATTCCCTAATGATGGCAGGCATGTGGTGCCTTGCCTCGGGTGGACCGTCTTCGATGACTTCGGATAGCAGTCGTAGTGCCGGGTCAGCTACCGTGGCGACTTGGAGGGTTTCCCATGTGATGGGTATGTGATGGACGGCGGCACACAGGGCAGTGGCGAGTTCGTCAGCGTCCTCTGATGTGGTGGAGAGCGACGCGACATGGCATTTCGGGATGCCTGATGGGTTCATCCTGGATGTGTCCGAGTGGTTGTCATCCTGGAGGTAGAGCTTCGCTGGAAGGCGGTCGCCAGATGGATGGCGGGACAGAGCGTCACTCGTGTGGTTCCGTATCCCAGGAATGTATATCATCTGGAACCTGTAAGGCAGTGTCTTTTCCTTCAGGTTTCTGAGGCGGGTGTTATGGATGTCCTCGAGTGAGCGATCCCCAAAGATTTTGAGTAGTGGCTTGTGGTCCACTGCAATCTGGAGATCACTGCACCCGAGGACGAAGTGACGTGCTTTCTCGAGGGCGTCTGCCACTGCGAGGGCCTCCCCCTCGATGGGGGCGTACCTGGACTCAGCGGAGTGCGTGAACCTCGAGCCGACCAGCACCACTTTCCATCCCTCCTGGCAACAGAGGATCTCGCGGGATGGGCACTGGCAGTGTTTTTGAAACAGCCAGTACCCAATCCCGTCTTTGCTCCAATCTGTCGCCAGGCATGTGGGTCGACTCTTGTCGTAGATGGTAACTCCTTCAGCAATCTTTTGGCATATGGTGGTCTTGGAGAGGTCGAACGCGCGTTGTGTCTGCTCGTTCCATAGGAATGGGTTGGTGGGCTTCAAGAGGTCCCGGAACGGCTGCATTGTTGGGGCCATCGAGAAGGCGTACGCGACCTGGTTGACTAAGCCAAACCAGGCGCGTACGTCTGTGATGTTCTTGGGTGTAGGGAAGCCAGTGATGGCCTCCAGGTACTTCTGTGATGGTCTTACTTCAGATGGGGTAATGGTGAACCCGGCAAATTCCACCTCGTCCTGCGCAAAGTGGAACTTGCACGGATTCAGTGTTATCCCGTTCCGTGCGCAGATGTCTAACCATTCTGTGGCCTGGTGGTATGCTTCTTCGATAGACTCGCTCCAAATGAGGGCATCGTCGATACACTTCGTTTTTCGGCTAATGTGAGATACAATCGCATCGTACCGTGCCGTGTAGGCGTCCCCTGAGGCGATGTATCCCTGTGGGGCGGAGTAGTAGCGGTATCTGCCCCAGGGGGTAATAAAGGTGGTGAAATGCCGGTCTGCTGGTGAGAGGGCTACCGAGTGGTAGCCGTTCCAGGCGTCAAAGATGGTTTTCTTCGTGTTGCCTGGAACGGCTCTGGCCTGGTGGAAAGGGGAGGCGCAATGGTGTGTCTCTCTTGTGGCATGTTTGTTCAACTCCTGGAAGTTGATGGTCCGCCTCAGGGACCCGTCCTTTTTGGTGCATATCACCATGCGGTGGCACCAAGTGTCCGGGGTCCCTAAGGGGACCTTCTCCAAAACTCCAAGGCGGACGTCACGGTCCAATCCAGCCTTAACCTCATCCTGCCAGTGGATGGGGATGGTGATGGGGGTGTGGCATGGTTTGGGGACGGCATTGGGGTCGATGCTCAATGAGAGCGGAGGTCCGGCCATCATAGGGAGGGGCTGATGCTCACAAATGTTGAATGAGCTCGACGCATACGTCTGTAGTAGGTGTTGCTCGAGACGTGCCCTGTTCTCCGGTGTGGCTGGGTAGGGAAGGCCTGTAGGGCGGGGCGGGGGCGGTGATCTTGTAGGGCAAGAGCAAGGTCGTCTCGCCTGGTTGATCAATGGGGTGTCATCGCTAGTCCGGGGTGGGTTGACTCCCGGTCGCCTCTCTGGGGGCATTGTAGCGGTACTTGGGGCTCTTGCAGCGTCTCCATACGCCCTCTTTAAGGGTCTCTCTGCTGGTGGTGTCGGTTGAGTGGTCTGGGAGATCTGGGCAGCATTGGGGCTGGGCCTGTTGTCTCGGGTGGACGATGATCCGGACGGTAAGTCTCTTGGGATCATGTCCAGGTCGGCCAGGGTGGCCATGCTTAAGTATATCTGGGATGCCTCAGGACTGAAGTATACCATCTGGCGCGTTTCCTTGCCAGATGGGATTTTGAGACGCAGCAGAGCTGCCCCGAGGATGGGGAGGTTGTTTCCACTGGCTGACTTCATTGTCAGGTTGACAGGTATGAGGTCGTTTGGGCCAAGGTGCAGCTTGGACATGAGGTCCGGGCCGGCCAGACAGCTCTGGCAGCCGGTGTCCGCGAGTGCCGTGGTGCGTATGTGTCTGGACTCTTGGGGCAGTGTGTGGCCATGGTTCCTGAAGTCCTCTGCGTGGGAAGAGACTAGGATGGCGATCACGGGATGCGAGGGAGAGTGTTTTTGTATCCAGGATGAGGTGTCACTCTGCCATGTTTGGTGGGGCAGGGTACCTTCTGACATTCCCTGAGCCATTTCGGAGAGGGCGGATTCATGTTCCGTTCGCTGCCAGCATACTGAGGCTGTGTGGTGCTGCCTGCCACATGATGTGCAGGTGCTGCCGAAAGCCGGGCAATGGATCCGACGGTAGGCAGTCTTCTCTTGCTCGCCATGCCCGCGTTGGCCGCAGTAGGTGCACGGTCCTGATGGTTGTGCTGCCTGGGTTCTGGGCTTCCGTTGTTGGCGAGGTGGAGTGTTGCCACGTCCCCTGGGTGGGGTGGGGAGTTCACGTTGAGATGGTGGGCGTTGTTGCCGCCTGTATTGTGACGTCACGGCATCAGCACCGTGGTCGTCAAGGGCATGTGCGTTGTTAGGGGTCGACATCGTCATGGCTGATTTCTTCCCCGCTGCTCTTACTTCAATGAAGCGGATGGTGTCCTCTACGCACATGTCCTGGTCAGGATGCTTGAGCAGATCTTCTTGGATCTCTGCATCCGCCAGGCCTATGCAGAGTTGGTCAGCCACCCGCTCCTCGCCCTGGTTCACCACTCCATCACAATCGTGGCACTTCTTCAAAAAGCGACATACCTCAGCTTGTCCACGGAGGCGTGCAGCGAATGCTCGGATGGGTTCAGTACGGTCCTGTGTCATTCTTGATAAGGCTACGCGAGCCACCTTCGTGTTCTCGGCCGTCACTGCGAGGGATTTTATGGCTGCAAGTAAGTCCTTCTCTGTCATACCCTCAATTGGTAAGGGGTCCACCGTATTTCTGGTGACATCGCGCCTGAGGTTAGAGTCGCAGCACTCTAGTAACTGTATGGTAAGGTCCTGACCTGTCAGTTGTACTGATGTAATGTATGATCGCCATCTCTGTAGAAAGTAGGTCCAGGCTTCCGTTGTTCCCCCTGATGTTAGTTCTGGACGCATCACCGGAGCTGGTTTAGCTCTGGGGTTGGTCCGGTGGTTCATGGCGTGTGTGGTGAGGAGGACAGGTGCCAGGGCGGTGTCTGTTCCTTCTGGGATCGCCCAGTCCCATCCATCGAATGGGCAGGGGATAGCCATGATGGGTGGGTGGGAGTTAAATAGAATTCGCTCTTCCTTTTACTCTCGAATTGTTGCTATCAGAGACTAGCTATCAGAGACTAGCTATCAGAGACTAGCAAAAAGACTTGTCCATGCATCGAAGGATAGCACTGTACGCATTTGCCACTCAGACTGAACTGGATATAGAACGATGTTCATAGAATAGCAATGCATGGACAAGTGAGGAATGTGTAGAGAGCATGTGCTAGGTAAGGGGTCGTCAAGTTAGTAAGGGTGTGTATAGCATGAGAATACATCAATATGAGTTAGGCTGGTTCCATAGTTCTCTAATGTTGAGGCCATGAGTCTTAAGGGGAGAATCGAACCTTTTGTGGGTTTTTTGAAAAACGTGTCATAACTATTGAATGCTTAATCCATTTCCAAAGATTATTGTCTCAAAATGTAGCTCATTCTAGGTGCTTTCCAATGACATAAGAATAATGGTGTTGCAATAAACTAGGACTGAAACATGGGGGAAACCACAAAGGTCCTTTAAAATGTTTAGATGCGCTCCTGCACCCGAACCACAGGTCTTCTATTTATGGTGATATTAGAGTGATCACAGATACGTGTTTTGAATAGTTTGTTTGATTTATTTTATTTTATTCCCCCCAACTTCATTTTTATGCATCAGACTGACTATATCTCATCAGAAAATGACTGGATTGGTTATAAATGTATTGAAACCAAGGAGTAATGCAAGAGCTTTCATAATATATAAAAATTATTTACTACAGACAAAAATTGAATGAGTTACATGGTATCATGAGATGTCACTACATGAAAATTACATTTCATAATAAATCAGTTTGAAAAGTACAACAATAAAATAACATGAAAATATTGATGAGTTATTTTATTTTATGATAAATTGACTATATGAATTTCAGTTTGGGGTTCAGCACTGTAAGTACAAGCATCATCATCACCCCAAACAGAACACAACAGACATGCTGGGTGTGTTGTGAGTAAGAGTTGCCAGTCACTGGAGGGGGCAAATCTGGAGCTGCAGACAATGTGGCAAGTCCTGTCCTCCCCTTTCCCATTAACCTAGCTCCGAACACTGATTTGCTGTTCAAACCCTTAGCCTCACTGCTGCATGGATCAGTAATGTTATACTTCCAGCTACACCCATTACAGTCCAGAGACAACATTGTGACTAACCCTCTTCGGTTACCTACACCTTCAGAAAAACTAACACTTGAATTGCAGGTTGGACATCTCACAAAGTCAGCAATGTGGGACAAGGTAGAAATGCTGACAATGCGATTGCCTGTACCCATACAATTATCTTCATCGAGTAGCTTGGCTTTACCAGCCCCACTAGCAACCTTTTTCAATTTACGTTGACTAGCAGTCTGAGAGTGCATGGTAACAGGAACAGATTCCACAGAGGTTGAAACAGATTCCACAGCAGTCTGCCTCAAAATTGGAGCAGATTCCCTACGAATCTGCCCCAGTCTTGATGCAGACTCTCCAACAATCTGTCCCAAGATAGAAGCAGACTCTCCAGCAATCTGCCCCACTCTTGAAGCAGATTCACCAGCAATCTGTCCCAAGGTTGAAGAAGACTCCCTAGAAATCTCCCCCACGCTTGAAGCAGACTCTCCAGTAATCTGCCCCACGCTTGAAGCAGACTCCCCAGCAATCTGCCTCATGCTTGACACAGGCTCCCCAGCAGCCTGCCCCAAACCAACAAGTTCAACGCTCGCATGCAAAGGTCAGCCTGAACAACAGACTGACCTGTTCTAGCTGGTACTCGGGGAGGACCTACTACGGACTCGCTACTAGTCCGAACCGGAGGGTTTGACGGTGAAGAAGAGCCAGCATCACTCGTGTCTTCAGCTTCTCTTCTCATCTTCTTCACCGGTCGTACCCCAGGGAAGACTTTGGGTCTCTTCTTCCGACGACAACTGGAACGATGCATGATAATAGCTTTAGGATCGCATAGAATCACACAGAATTTCGATCAAAGTTGAGAACTGAGAAAGAACAACGTGGCGTGCGCAGGAGCAGACCTTTATACCCCCCTTTGCGCACGGAAATGACGGAATAAGTACTGAGCGATATTTTAGCCAAGTTTCAAGTCTTGGCCATGAACGGTTGTTATATTATTATGAACGATCCAACTTACTGCGTTTATTCAGGCTTCTTCTTGTTCATCGCGCAGAGTTGTGCAATGAAATGGGAGGATAAAAAGTATCATAACTCAAGAATGGTTGACAATAAAATGTTGAAACTTGAAATGCAGCTACATGTAGTTTAATAGTGAAGGTATAGAATGATGGGAAAGAAGGGAAAAAAGGGGGGAAAAGTGAAAAATGGTCTACTCCAATTCGACTCCCTCCTTAAGGTACTTTTGTAGCCTTGGAGTAGTACTTTAAAAAATGTTTCTAAATGCTCACAGTCAAAACTATACATCACTAATGACCTCCTCACTATATTTACTAGTAAGTCAAATACGTTTCCTTCAGTTCCAAGACTGGTAAGGCTATTGACAAGAATGTTACTGCACACACCAGAATAAACTAGGGTACATATCGGATAGGCACTGCTCATCCTTCTTCCACTGATAAGATAGAACTTCATTGGGACTGCCAGTAGTGTGGACTTGCCGTCATCAGCAACTTCTGTGGTTTTTGTATAATAGTCTATCCTCATATGAGAACCTGATCCTAGTGTCTTTGCTACTATTGTTTGTATCAAGTAGGCATCACTAGCAGACTGATTGGTGCCGAGCACAGCTGCAGTTGTGTTATCACACTGTAACATATAGGCATTACTAGCAGACTGACTAGTAACCTAGCACAGCCGTAGTGTTCCCACATTGTGTCATGTAGGTATCACTATCAGACTGACTGGTACCAAGCACAGCTGCAGTGTTCCCATGGTGGATGCCAATGGAAATTCTCTGAAGGAGAAAATGATGGGAATGTAGTTGGTGGACTTTTATGCCTTCCAACTCCCGAAAGAACAGAGATGCCTCCATTCACAATTGGGACCAAAAATGGGTACTAGCAATATTGACTTACTTTTCCTTCTTCAAGACTCAGCTCTGTTTGCCACTACACCAGGACCGTGAGACAGGAGGTTGGCATAGGAAGGGGAAAAGGTGTCCACACAGGTATATATCATCCCACACAAGAATATGGCCATTCTTGCAGGGGACACAATGGAAGCCCTATCAGTCCACTTGCCATCCAAGCAAGAAATACCTGAAGGTTTCAGGTGAAAGGGAATATTTATTAAAGCACGAGATCTGTGCAATGTCATTAAAAGCTGCATGCCTCGAAAAACACTTTTCCGACAGAGACCATGACTGGCAAAATGATTCCCCAAGGATCCATACTGCAGACAACTGTGCGGATGACAGAGAAGAACACCCAAACACAGACCTGCCAGTAACCACCATGATCACATCATCATCATTTAGAGGCCTAAAGATGACATGGGGAGGGTATGGATCCAAGCCCCCGACTCTTTCCTAAGCTGCTGAATACTTACCCGGGTAGTAGCCGAGTTCAGAAGGGGTGGCCTGAACATGGAGACCAGACCAGGCTTTCTGTTGGGAAGATGTGGGAACAGATCACAGATGTGATCTCCAAATTTCCAAACCATCAAATGCACGGTTTATTATTATTTATTATTACTATTATTATTATTACTAACACCTGTTCTTAATTACCTTGTTAATTTACTCAAGTAGATAAACATAACTTGAATTAAAAAATTTAAAAAGGGTTAAACTTTCACATTATATACAATCAATAGCAATGGATTGCCAAAACAAGCATACTAAATGCATTTTGTCATCATTTATTTGTCAAAAAACAAAAAATTGTTATATATTTTGAAGGAAAATTATGTATATACCAACTAACACAAAATATTAATCTGCTTCATAATGATATTCATAATGATATTCATTCTGCTAATTAAAAAAATATATGTTATTTCAACACAGAAAAAGAGTTTACCTAATTTTGGAAATCTATCTAATTTATACAATATAGACAAAATATCAGAATCATGCTATATACTCTACTCCAATTTAAACTGTTAATTTAACACAAAAACTTGGTTTACACAATACTGCGACATTGAATTGTTGAACGAAGTAAAAATATCAAGATAACCAGGTTTGAATTGTATGCAGGTTATAAAATCATGGACCAAAATTATGCCAATAAAAGAATTACGTTTCATAATGACATTGTTACAATAAAACGTCACTTTTGTTTAATGCAGAACTAGTATAGCTATATGCGCATATTATGACAAGTAAAGGTGTCAAAGTAACCAGATCATGATCCCTAGCCTTGTTAAATTAATATTCACATGTGGAGGCCATGAATCTTAAGGTTTTTGTAGCCTTGGAGTACTACTTTTTAAAAAAATTCTAAATGCTCACAGCCAAAACTATACATCAATAATGACCTTTTCACTATATTTACTAGTAAGTCAAGTATGTTTCCTTCAGTTCCAAGACTGGTAAGGCTATTGACAAGAATGTTACTGCGCACACCAGAATAATAGGCACTGCTCATCCTTCTTCCACTGATAAGATAGAACCTCATTGGGAGACTTCCAGTAGTGTGGACTTGCCGTCATCAGCAATTCTGTGGTTTTTGTGTAATAGTCTATCCTCATATGAGAACCTGATCCTAGTGTCTTTGCTACTATTGTTTGTATCAAGCAGGCATCACTAGCAGACTGATTGGTGCCGAGCAACAGCTGCAGTTGTGTTACCACACTGTAACATATAGGCATCACTAGCAGACTGACTGGTACACCAAGCATAGCTGCAGTGTTCCCATGATGGATGGAAATGGAAATTCTCTGAAGGAGAAAATGATAGCAACATGGTTCGTGGAATTTTACGCCTCCCATGAAGGAACAGAGATGCCTCCACTCACAACATTACAGTGGATTTTATCACAATTGGGACCAAAAATGGGTACTAGCAATATTGACTTACTTTTCCTTCTTCAAGGACTCAGCTCTGTTTGCCACTACACCAGGACCTTGAGACAGGAGGTTGGCATAGGAAGGGGAAAAGGTGTCCACACAGGTATATATCATCCCACACAAGAATATGGCCATTCTTGCAGGGGACACAATGGAAGCCTCATCAGTCCACTTGCCATCCAAGTAAGAAATACCTGAAGGTTTCAGGTGAAAGGGAATATTTATTAAAGCAAGAGATCTGTGATCAATGTCATTAATAGCTGCATGCCTTGAAAAGCACTTTTCCGACAGAGACCATGACTGGCAAAATAATTCCCCCAGGATCCATACTGCAGAGACAACTGTGGGGATGACAGAGAAGAACACCCAAACACAGACCTGCCAGTAACTACCATGATCACATCATCGCCAATTAGAGGCCTAAAGATGACATGGGAAGGGTATGGATCCAAGCCCCTGCCTGACTCCTTCCTAAGCTGCTGAATACTTACCCGGGTAGTAGGATCCACAGCTGAGTTCAGAAGGGGAGGCCTGAACATGGAGACCAGACCAGGCTTTCTGTTGGGAAGATGTGGGAACAGATCACAGCTGTGATCTCCAAATTTCCAAACCATCAAATGCAGGGTTTATTATTTATTTATTATGACTATTATTATTATTTACCTTGTTAATTACTCAAGTAGATAAACATAACTTGAATTAAAAAATTAAAAAAGGGTTAAACTTTCACA
>JAQNBH010000018.1:24332153-24337153 GCA_028752905.1 Cladorhizidae sp. MBARI D1340-BT2
AAAAGCAGTGAGTCTTAGTTTCAGGGATTATATGTCTATGATGTCGGCTTACAAGTTCTTAAAGCCTAAGAGGATCCTCGTTCATGCTTATGGAGACATAGTGGGAAAATACTGGAGCCTCACAAAGATGTGGAAGGGCACTTTCGTGGAAGTCAAGCAAGTACTGCCCTTGACTAGCATTGGAGGAAAACCTGTTAAGTATATTGCTCATGAGGCCGACTATATTAGGTTACTGGCCCTTGTGAAGTATGGCGGAATCATAACAGACTTTGATGTCATTGTTATTAATGGAACAAAGCTAAAAGAAATGCAGGACTTATCGGAATGCATCATCTCCAAAGAAGAAGACTATCTGAACATCGGCTTTATGTCTTGCGTTAGAAACTCTTCATATATTCAGCGATGGATAGAGAGTTACCACTCGGATTTCAAACCCAACTCTTACCTCTATAACTCAGCATTCAAGCCCAAATCTATGCTCAAGGATAGAAGTTATTGTTGTAACTGCTACGTGGAGGACACAATTTGCTTTCCCAGTAACACAAAAGAAGGCAACATGAAATGGTTGAGACAGAATGGGGTGCAGTGGAAGACTAAACCTGCTGCCCACTACTTTGTGAAGTCTGGCTTCACTTTTGATGATAACAGATTATTGAAAGAAAAACACTCTCTTAGTGAAATGTTGCAGTATGTAAACATTGCACCATATCCTCAATAATTTCTTGCCTGTCAACTTCTACAGATTATCTCACTGGTACGTACATTATGTACACAGCAAACTGAATTACAGACAAAACATTTATATTGTCAAGTTGTGTAAGGATGCAGATGTGTTGACAAAACTGGTATTTCAAAGTGAGCTATTATTAGAAACCTCTCAATCATAATTAATTACGGCAGTGAAGTCTTGTTGTTCTAGTGAGGTAGCTTCTAGGGTAACTTTCCTGAGTAGTCGTATTTCTAGTCGTATTTCCATAGTGGAAAACTGTCCTCAGTGATTTACGTATTCTCCTAGCAGTAGCAGTAATGGTGACATGGGAGAGCTGCATTTTCTAAACATGAGATGTCTCGTCAATTGTACAATGGTAAACTAGGAATGTTTGCATGTTGTCAATGTTATTGAGCTTTCTGTTGTTGTTTTTTGGGGCATGCGTGCATGTGTGTATGTATGTGTGTTTATATGTGTGTGTGTGTGTGTGTGTGTGTGTGTGTGTGCTGTGCCTCTCTCTGTAGGTTCAGATTAGTCTATATAACACTTATAATTTTATTGTGTCCACTGATTCCTGGACTATTTCCAAGACAATGAATGTCCAGAATTCAAAATTGTTGCCTATCTAATTGTAGCTGTGAGGCCCACATATGGCTGGAAACAGGAACATCTCCATGTTCTGGTCTTCTGATACACTTGGGGGCTGAGTTTAATGAAGGGCATGTTGTCATGCTGCTATCTTCAGTGGTTCTTGTTGAGATGATCCCAAAGCTTTACTCATGTTGTATATAGTTGGCAGCTGGCTATTGGAGAGTACATACTATAATGGAAATTGCTAGGGAAAGAAAAGCTTATTATTTCAGGTATGTTTCTCCTTTCAGGTAAAGGGTTTTATGAGGCTTAATTCTATCTAGTTCTAAGGATGGGACTAGTTGAAGTTAGCACCTTTAGCAGGTGCCTCTGTTTGGTTACCCAGAAATTCTTGTTTGGAGATCTTGCTAAAATTGTACTCTTGTTGTTGCTGTGGCTGGATTTTGGGGAGTGATTGAAATTTTGGGAGAGAGACTATTGCACATGATTTATGGAATGCACAATCCAATCTAGGAATATTCTTAGAATGTGCGATGTTCTACAGAGTGGCGGACTTTCTATGGAGGCCACACCTTTATAATTGTGCAATCTAAGAATTGTTCTGTGCCATCCATAGGTTAATGGTGCATTCACTATACAATGAGTATCTTCATAATTGTGCAAATAAAGCTGTCAGATAATTGTTCCACAACAGACCTGACTTCAACAAAGTGGTACAGGAAGAATGAAAGAGAAATAATGGTACAGTAATTCAGTACTAAACAGAATGAAACAAGTTCGCATTGGTACATAAGCACATGGAAGATATGAAGCCTCTTTGCTGTCATCTAATGCTTCATTGGCACATGGAACATGACACCAAGCCTCTTTGCTGTCATCTAATGCTGCATTGGTACATCAACACATGGAACATGACACCAAACCTCACATTCTGAACACTGTACCATGTTACTCTCCCTTCTCTAAACATGTATGCAAATGTTTCCTCATTGCTCCTTTATCAGACTGCTACAGTATGAAATAGTCATGGATACTATAAGTATCAGATGCAACCATCCTTGACAAAAATCTTTTAATCCTCATCTAGCTTGCATTGAAAATTACCTAACTTCAGGGGGAACGATAAATGTTATAAAAACTTGTGGTTCCGACTTTAGAGCTCCATAGATTCTGAACACTTCACTCTGTGAACTTGATGTATAGATTTCTCTGTGTGTTCTCTTTTGATAATAAAAACTGTTGCTAACCATGCCGAAGGTGCAGGCAGTTAAAGTTTGGGACCTCCAAACCTGCATGTCCAAGTATTGTGCAGTTCTAGCTCCTAATTGTAAAATTCAAGACAGTTGAAATTAGTCCCAGTGGCTAGAGGAAGCACTCTTCTATACAAAAAGTGTTTTCATTAGGTGCTAAAACATGAATAGTTGTTCACATGCATCGGTGGAAACCTCTTATGTTTTAATGCCTAATGATAACACTCATTGTTTAGAGTAGAGCTTCCTCTAGCTGCTGGTACTGTACTAATTTTAACTGTCTTGCATTTACCAATTAGGAGCTACTGCAGAAAACTTGGGCATGCAGGTGGGTTTTGAGGTCCCCAATATATTGCCTGTAACTTAGGCATCGTTTTATCTATGTAACAGCTTTTAGGAGCACATAGATAGAGTTATTGTATGAGCAAGTTAATAGAGTAAAGTGTGTAGAATTTATGGAGCTCTGAATTCAGAACCACAATTTTTATTACACTTTGTAAAAATGGTATCGTCCCCTTCATCTCTTCATCTTGATGAATAAACTCCTCCATAATGTGTGTGGTGTTCACTCCAGGAAAGATGCTGCACATCTACTCGCTCATATGTGTTGCTTTCATGGTGCCATGAATAGTTGTATTTAGTTGATCTAACAGTTTGGTGTAGCTTTAAAATTCCACTCTTTCTAGAAATCAGGCCAACCTATTGAGTGAGTTGCACAATCTATGAATTCGTGCAAATCTATAGATTGCCACTCAATCTATAGATTGAGCAAATTTACAGATTAAGCATAATCTATATACATGCATGATCTATAAATTTGCATTTTTTACAGGACAACGATCTGATAGTTGGATTGACAAGATACTAAAATAGTAACTAGTAGAAGAGCTATAGGACTAATAATTTACTATTCTTGCGCAAGAAAAATAGCCTTTATTAAAATAATTGGTGGGACGTTCTTGCTTTTTTTAATGAAAACATTTGCCACATTGAAATCAATGGGCCATCATTTGTCAATTGTGAGGGAATCTGCAAGAGCAAAATGCTTTTACATTGCCAGTGATATAGCTGGTCCTTCGCTAATAATTACACAAGACTGAGGAAAGCCCATTAAGAGGATTGTAACATTTCCCATTCGTAGAAGATGGCTTTTGTTTGTAGATGACTATTTCTGGGAGGTATTCCATGACAGAGGGAGGTTTCTGTTATGACAGCCCACATTCAGATGCACTTGTATGTTCTTTTGTATTCACACCACATGGGAGATAATAACATTCAATTGCATGGCAAAGGAGAAAATAAGCTTGTTTGTCGTGTGGTTACTGATCCAGGTGTGAAGACTGTCATATGCTGACAGCATTGCGAAGGCAATTCATAGTCGATACACATAATTGATGTGTCTGGTTTTCATTCAAAATATGGAATCCAACTGATTTCATCATGGCCCACTTTGGAAACTGCTTCGCAAAAACATTTGTTCAGCAGTTAGTTTGTTAACCATTGTCCTCCTTCCAGCATTTTCTTTTCACTTTACTGAGGAATAGTCGTGGTAGCCAATATTCAGTGCCATGTGAGGTGCTTCCTATGCCACCAGGCTTGTTGATCTTCGAGGTCTCGTGCTGGTGCTGTCTCTTCATATCCTGGATGTCTAGATATTACTGATCAGATACTGCAATCCATCCCAAGTTTTACCATTTGGTAATGGATGCGAATAGAGCACTCCAGACAGAGATGGTACTACATCTGATGAAAGGTATTTGAATTGTTCAGTATCAGGTAGCGAAGCTTGTGTTGCTCTGACAACTATTCCCAGGTCAATGGTTTCCATAGAGTAAATTGGAATTACCAATGCCACATCGCTACATATACTTCTTCAGGCACCCCTTCAATTATATTCCATTGCCAGTGTCAGAGCAGCTATCTTTCAATGGAGGTTCTTGAACAGATTTTTGAGACCTATATATATTTTTTATTTATTGCTGCCTTTATTTACGGTTAGCAATTACTCTAACTGCTTCTTAAACATAGTCAGGTTGAGCTGCTCGTAGTCTCTTCAGCCAGTTTTGGTTCAGACATGTTGACAGAAAATATAGCTAGCAGATGTCAGAATGACATGGATCTTGAGTCCTTCTCTTGACTGCATTGCTGTGCTAATCACATGCCCAAATAAGGGTCTGGTTCTTCTCATGCTCACAGCCTTTGCTAAATCCCTACCCTACCTGCTACTGTAGGTTAAATTGGGGTATTCAAAAAATTATTGTTTTTTATGAATTTATGTGGTTCACAAATACAATTTGTGTTAGCAACCCCGTCAATAGATCCTCCCCTGTATTGAACCTTCTAATCTTGTGCTTGGAGGGATTATTAATTTTAGCTAAAAAGCTCATCCTGTTCAGCCTGCTTTTGGCATATACTTCGTCCTGTAAAATCTTCTCTGGCCTTTGATCTTG
>JAQNBH010000018.1:24342153-24372153 GCA_028752905.1 Cladorhizidae sp. MBARI D1340-BT2
AAAAGGTCCTCCTTCTCAGTCACTACTCTTGGCTCTATCATACAAGCTCTTCACCACACCTCTTTTGACATGAATAGGATGATGTGATCTATAATCAAGGTACTGGTTGGTATGCGTGGGTTTTCTGTAGACGGTTGCAGTTAGACTTCCACCTTCTTTTCTGTGTATGTGACAGTCCAGAAAGGGCAACGATCCAGCCACTTCAAGCTCCATGGTAAACTTTATGGATGGCCTGATGTTGTTCAGATGTTCCTGCTCACTTCCTTCTTCACAATGCAGAAGGTATCATCCACGTATCTCTTCCAATCCCTTGGCTTCAGTGGGGCAGTTGTGAGTGCCAATTCCAGAATTCCATGTTGGCTACCACTGCAGATACTGGAGAGCCCATTGCTGCACCCTCTTTCTGCTCGTAGTATTTTTCTTGATACCTGAAGTAGGTGGATTTCAGGTACAACTCTGGACGGCTGGACTGCAACTGAGAGACGCTGAGGAGGTGAGCACGGGCATTTACGTCCCCAGTTCTTTGCCATATCCTGAGGTTGAGCTCTTGTCCTCCCTCAACCTTCCTTCTCACCTATTTTTCTGGCTCTCTTTCAGCTGACTCACAAAGTGTCGTCATCACAGGCTCTCTTTCTTCCCCATACCATGCATCCTCAGGTGTATCCCAAGATTCCATTCTTGGTCCACATCTCTTGATTCTCTACATAAATGGTTATCACAAACCTCCCACTCACTTCTGAACTATATTTACTCTCTACACATACAATATCCTCCTCTCCCGTCCCTTCTTTTCTACTTCCTTTATTGACTCACTGCAATCTGACATTGAACTATCTTCCATTTCCTCACAATCAGTCAATACATTCAAGTCCTGTAGTTCTCTTTTGCAAAGACCCTCTTTTCAACGCGAGGTACAGGTAAGGTCCATCTATACCTATAAAGAGTGAATATCACTTCAGATGTAAAAATACACAAAAAATTGTCAACCAATCAACATTTTTTTCATTTTTTTAATGTTTATTTGAAATTTATATATACTATACAAAAATCATCAAAACTGACGATGCTTGCAGTAATATATAGTTATTAGTTCATGCTTATTCACATAGTTTATAGAACCCCCTTCCCCTCAAGTTCAAATGTTCAAGCGATGACTAGGGAAATGGCTCGTCCCCAACCATGATGGCAAAGATCCCATTACTGAGGCTGCATTCCCATGCTGCACAGCCACAGAAATCCGTTGAAGAAGATGTTGATGGGAGTTCTCTTCATAAGTCCTGACCTCAGGCGGCGTCCCAACTCCCTGTAGAATGCCTTTGCTTGAGGCCCAAAGGATCCACACGTCTCTACCTCCACAGGTACAAACTTGTATGCAGAATCCAGGTAGGCGTACTTCTCACCCTTCAAAATCTCCGCCTGGGCTACCACTGCACCAGCCTCAGTGACTGCAGCCAAAAGGTTGGATGGGGCAAATGTGTCACTGCAGGTTGCATCCCATACCGAGAGTCTACCACTTGACCATGGAATGATGGACATGCCATCAGGTCTCTTTCCATCGGACCGAAGCAGACCTGAGGGCTCCAGCCGGGAAGGGACATTTGCAGCAGTTAATGACCGGTGGATGATGTCATTTAAAGCATGGCGAGAAAGCCTTTCCTGACTGTGCCTGCAGCTCAACTCTGAGTGTGGCTGGCACAGGGGAGCTCCAGCCCAACTGCTATTCGAACTACATTATCGCTCATTCGGAGACCCAGTGAGGAGATTGGCAGGGCATTAAGCTGACTCACATGCAGACACTGCGAGGAGACGAGCTCTGGTTTTGGGGTCACTAGCATTCCTCAAAAGTGACTCTGCCCTTTCCAAAATACGAGGGATGTCCCACGACTTCTGCTGATGGGAAGCAGGTGGGGCTGGAGGTGGCAAGACAAGGTCATCACCCCAGAGTGAAAGGGCAACCTCAATCTCAGGTTACTGGACAGCACTAAACCGAGGGGGGAGGATATAATGAATGAGATTGGACGATCCATCAGCAGAAGCCAAAAAGGCAGAAGGAACAAGATGAACCGCACTCCTAATTCCAATTCCCCCATGGTTTACTGGAAGGGTGGCCTGTAGCCAAGAAGGGTGAAAATCTATATTAGTGATATTGCTGAGGATCGACTTGAGAAGGTGGCATAGGCTGGGAGATGAGTGGAAGAGAAACAAGGAGCAGAGCGGAGAATGTGCATCATCTTAGGGATCGCAAATGAGTGACGCAACAATGTGGTAGCATCATGTGATTGCAAATGACAAAGTCTACCACCCATCAACTGCAGCAGCTGTCTTCTCCCTTACACATGCATCCACTGATTGTAACCCTCCAATAGGAGAGCCCAAGAGATTGGCATTCTCTGGGTTAATGATGCTAACTCCTGGAAGAGCAATGAGGACGATCCCTCGAGAAGTATGATCCTTACAGATCAATTCTGTCTTTCCTCTATTTAGCTCAAGGCCCAGAGCACCTGCTTCAACCTCAATGGTCTTGAGATCACGAATTACATCTTCCCGGTTGCTACCCAGAGTTCCATCATCCAGATAAAAAACACAGAATTCTGACCTCAGCTTTGCACACAGTTTCTGAATAGTCAGGCAAAAGAGGAGGGGTCCCAGCGGGTCGCCCTGCTGAACCCCTTCTGAAGACAGCACCACTTCATCACCCCATCAGAGTAAAGATGGTGAGCAGTATACTGAGTGGACAAAAGGGAGAAGCTTGGGAATGTACTCCTCTACAGCACCCAACATCTTGTCCCGGCGAATACTGAAGGCATTTTTGAAGTGCACTTTCATGATCACTTGGTCTTCTTTGAGGTTCTGGAGGAGATGCGAGCAGCATGCACTGCCGCTTCAACCCCCCGTGTCACTCCATAACCTTACTGCCGAGGGGCCAGGAAATCAGGAACTTTTTGCATGGCATGAATGCAAGCACACTTAGCAGCAAGTCTGCGCAGGGTATATACACCCCACAGTGATAGGGCGTACTGCACTCTAAGAGCCAAGGTTTGTATCTGTAGATGTTTCGCTGCACTCTAAGGGCCAAGGTTTGTATCTGTAGATGTTTCGCTGCACTCTAAGAGCCAAGGTTTGTATCTGCAGATGTACACCACCATCCTTCTTATGCAGAGCTACCAGTGAGGCACCAAAGAAATGAGGACGGTCAACATTGTTTGATAATATTTTTTAATCACATTATCACTTATTTACTTATTTATTTAAAAAATATTACATCGCATAATTATGGAACTTAAATTGATAATACACACAACAACAGCAACAACAACAATCATACAACAGTATAATAGCATTTATTATGTTTTAATCAAAAAAATATATGCTGGTGATTTTAGCAGGTGAATTAACGATGTGATGCTATAAGAGTTTCAGTGATGTCCAGTTCCTTTTCTTCCTGCAAATGAAAAAAACAAAACACATTCAATAAACCCTCACTCACTCAGTGTTTCATACAATTTTTCACCCACCGGCCCCCCTCAAAAATCTAATCTCCACCTCCCTCTCTATGAGGGTCAAAATTTCAGATAGTAAGCGCCTCTCATCTAACCCGGTAAATGACCGACCCCCCCCCCCCCAATTCCTGTATGAAACTCTATATACTATTATTGTCAAGATTCAGCTGAGGGTTTGGATTGGCTCCTAATAGTTCCTCTATAGTTGTGATGGTGGGCTGGAGCCGTAGCATCAAGGGACAAGTTACAAACTCTACACAACTAGAATCACATTCGGACAGAGGACACTCTCTTCACAAGAAGCTGCTTCAATTACTAGACCACAATAAGGCGCACTGCTCACACACAAGTTGCAAGTGATTATTAATCAAGAACAAAGAGCTTAAAACATATACAGCCTTCTCTAACATTTACCACAAACAAAGAAGCTTATGATAGAAGAGCTATCTATGGGTTCCTTTTGATACATGGTGGAATTTATACATCGACAGTTGATGTAGATGTGATAATTTGATTTTTTTTAACAAAAAATGTAACCAACTATTAGCATCCACTGTGCATAGTTATGTCTAGTATACTGTAAATCTGGAATG
Source organism: Cladorhizidae sp. MBARI D1340-BT2 (assembly GCA_028752905.1). Classification (NCBI taxonomy): domain Eukaryota; kingdom Metazoa; phylum Porifera; class Demospongiae; order Poecilosclerida; family Cladorhizidae; species Cladorhizidae sp. MBARI D1340-BT2. The sequence continues at coordinate 24,346,247 of JAQNBH010000018.1, forward strand.
TATCCGTGTTTAAAATAATCAATATGAGTTCCATGTCATTGAAAAGGTCCTCCAATGATAAATTCTGATACTGGAGCCAAAAGAGAGCTAGTATGAATTAGGCCATCCATCTTCACAAAGCTATCTGCCACTGGTGTGTGCAAGAACAAACTGTGTGTAGCTATACCATACTTTTTCTTTAAACAATATATTCCATTAATGAATTTAAAACATTTTTTCTTTCTTCTTCTTCTTCTCCCTCGCAAGTTAATACAACTAAGGAAATTCATCAACAAAGAGAGTTCCAAATTTATGCTAGTACTTAAAGATTCTGTTTAACAAGAACACATGCAGCCGATGTTGCTTCCTGGCCACCCTGGGATGCCTGTCGCTTAACGGTATGTAAGAGGTCAAAACTTGTCTTGATAATGAAGCACCAATAGTGTCAGATGTTAGATTTGTGCAAGCTAAGCAACATGGAACCAAATAATGGCATGCTGGACTGAAGTCAAAATAACATTTCAGCAATTTTTTGTTGATTTTGTGAGTGACCTCACTTTCAAGACAAGGCTACAAAAACTAGACTACCATGAACTGTGAAGTCCATTAAATTTTTCCAGACCAAAAAGTGTTGTGGATTGAAGACAACCAAGAGTACCCATGGCATAACAATTATGATGGTACTCCAGTGCTGAATATTTGTGGAGCAAGATATCAAACGATACCTTTGGGTCTGCACAGTTCTGCTGAATACCAAACTTGGCCATTACACAATATCCTGCTCTGCAGGTGATGTGGTTCCACTGAGTCTCTTTATAATTTTTATTTGTGCTGCAGAGTTTCTGGAAGAACCATTGAATACCTTGCCGTATGGAAAACTCGTGGCTAAAGATCATCACAGTTAGAAAGAAGAAATATGTAAAATTAAACAAAACTACAGACTCACATGATGTCATTGGTCAGCTAAATAAGCACAGGGACACCTTACTGTAACGTCATATCAACTTTAGTGATATGTTGTTATAATTGTTATTATTTTAAAAAGTGCTGAGTACTATCAAGTAGTGCCTTGCTGATTAAAATTTTGTGTCTGAATGTTGTTTGAATGTTGTTTAAAATTGACAGAACAACAATAAAGACACACATATCACAGATTGTTCCAATTTTCACATGCATTATATATATGCAGTATAATAATATCTAACAAGTGTGTGTTTTGTAGTTTATAAAAGCATCGAAATGCTCGAAGGTGTAAATTAAAAAAATTCTGGATAACTTTTTTGGTGGTCAATCATAGGTGGACATGTTAATCTTCAAAATGACAGACCCCAAGCCAAGATACATAGCTAAGTATGTATGTGTTGTGAGGCTAGTCCTTAGAGTGCTAACTGATATGATGTTATTAGACTAGTCCTTAGAGTGCTAACTGATATGACACTGTTAGAGACTAGTCATTAAAGTGTCAACTGATATAAGTTGTTAGAGACTAATCCTTAGAGTGTTAACTGATATAATGTTGTTAGAGACTAATCCTTAGAGTGTTAACTGATATAATGTTGTTAGAGACGAGTGTTAACTGATATAACACTGCCAAATTTCATGTCTTGTTTGTCGTATAGTATCACTGTTGGATATAATGTTTGTTTTACTCACCAGAACCTATTACAGTATAATATGCACCAATGCAACTGCACAATAGTTTCCACTATTTGGCAAGTCCAAGTGTGAAGTTGTCAATGTGTTTGTCACATTTTAATGGCCAAATGAAAGGTCGGGAGTGCATGAAACGTGCACCTTCAGAACTGGATGAATGGTTGGATGGTTTTTATAAAGGTTTAGTCTGTACCTGAGCCACATCACAAAAATAAGACAGCGTGGCACTCAGCATTGTCGGCCATTTTATTTAGGGAATTCACACAAGTGTTTTTCACGTTACCTACAAGAACACACTAACAAGATGCTACTATTATACTCTCACAAGCAAAAGAAAAATTATAACTTTCTTTTCTGTGCAAGTTTCTTTTTAAAGCCACCTGGGTAGATGACACCCTAAGTCAATTACTCATATACAAGATCAAACTCAGCTTCCATAGTGTTCAGCCCACAGCAGAGGACTCGTCGTTCTCCTCCTGGAAGCTGACATATCTTGTGTGTGTGTGTGTGTAGGGGAGGAGGGGGGAAGGGGGTTTAGTTTCTGTTTTTTTCCATGTACAAATTTAGAATAATGGCAGTTACATATATCCCAGTATAGTAAGTAGTTCTTACTTGAAATGCTTGAGTGGCTAATCAAAAGCCTCCAACTACAGCTGCTAAAGTTTGAAATAACAAAGCTGTAAAGCCAGTTCCTCTCACAGTTGAAGGAGCTTTCTGGCATTCTTATTCATTTGATGATAAAATTTAAAATAAATCTGAAGATAGCCAATTAAGTCTTCACTATGTCATCAATAGGACATTGCTAGCTATGAGTCAGTGAAGACCTCATACTACTTCCTGCCCAGACAAATCACAGCAGTTGCCATTGACTTGATGAATTTGGATAAGCTTTGAATTATTTTATTATTTACAGATGAAAGATCATCCTTTTTCCCTGCCTGAGGTTAATTTCACATTAACTACTCTATTTAGTAAACATCTTATCTGAAAATGCCTGGCAGTTGGGAGTCTGTGGATATTTCAATAGAAACTGATTGGGCATAAGATCCAGTACCATGAAAGCATGCTCTTCCACAAGCAATACAAGTGTTCATCTTGAATCAGGAACTAGAACAATAATATATCACATTCCATGCACTGTGGGGGAAAGTCTATAGATTGGAGAACACAGAAGGTTGGTAAAAGAGTAAAAGAACACCTGGATGCATGCAGACAGGAAAGCTGAAGATATCTGCCATTGCTGAACATGCATGGAACCACTACCACCCAATCTTGGTGTGAGAAAACTCAAATGGAAGATTTTTCTTGTGAACAAAGCTGTGCACATCCATCCCAAACCCAAGGATCAAGCTTTCAGGGGAGATATAGGGCCTGACTACCTGCAGTTGCTGGACCTCAACTATCAAGAATATGCACAACCACACTCATATTTATCATTGCCATGGAAGAAGTAAATAACTTATCATCCATCACCCTGATGAAGGCCAATATTACTTTGGTTAGAAAGAGAAACGAAAATATCTGTTCTATTTTTGTTGAATATTTTATCCATAAACGATCCTGCAAACATTGGTAACTGCATCATATGAAATCCCAAAAAAGTAGTTAACTTCTGCTTGGAACAGTAAACCAATAAAATCTATAGTTATCCAGTCATTTTGGTGATACTGGAGGGTAATCCGCAATTGCTTGGTTTGTTTGAGCTTATGACCATTTCCAAAACAAGCGATAATAAACAATACTCTTTTCAATAATCAATTTGACTCGAGATTTCAGCTAGATGGTCTAGCCTCAATCTAGCTGAAGTTGCAAGTGAGAAAATTCAAGTTGATTATTGAGAAAGTCATTGTATCTACATTATGGTAACTGAGAGTTCGTTGAGAAGAATACTCGAGTCCAATAAGATCAAAACCTAGCTAGCATTTTCATGATAAAGTGTGGAGAATGGCTATTTATTCTTTAACTTATGACAATGTGGAGTAGAGATGAGTTGATATAGGCAGTTATGTAAGTTGGAGGACAGACGCCAAGAATTGGTGGAGCCAGAAGCTGTTACAAGTCTCACAGAGATTTGTTGCCAAGTCTACAGAGGGTCTAACTAAAATCTATGGTTTGTTCTCTGTATAAAGTCAGTTATGGCCAAGCTAAACTCTGGAAGAAGTATAAACTCAGGAAAGTGGAGCACCACTAGTGGAGCCATTAGTCTCTCACCAGTAGAGGTCTACTGCTCGCTACTTTGTCAAGACAGGATAAAAGGTTCGCACGGGAAGGTGAGGGGTCACAGAATCGTAAAGGAGTCCTGAATCATAGTATCCAGTGACTAGAGGGTCACTGAGTACTAGGATTAGGTGAGTGGGGGTCACCAAATACTGGGGGTCACCAGATCCTCCGAGACTGGTGTTTTTTCTTCCCAGGCAACTCCTCTTGGGAGGCAGGGGCGGATCAAGGATTTTATTAAGGGGGGGGGGGGGGGGGGGGGGGGGCGCATGCAGGAAAAGTTTGCATGACCACCCGCACAAACATTTGGTGTTTATGTGATGGGCGTGCGAAAGCAAGCCCCAAGTAAGGGGGTCTGGGGGCATGCCCCCCCCCCCCCCCCCCCCCCCCCCCCCCCCCCAGAATTTATTTTGCAAAATCGATTCAGATTGATTCTGAGACATTTTGAGGGTACTTTCCTATAGTTAAAGTACTAGCACATGGACAGAACATTCTAGATTATGACACAATTGCATCTTGCCACAGAATAGTTTTATGGCAAGATGCAATTGTCATAATCTAGAATGTTCTGTCCATGTGCTATTATTCTGTGATTAGCTTTGTAGTGTAAATCTACACTACAATTAGGAAAGCTAACCACAGAATAATAGCACATGGACAGAACATTCTAGATTAACTCATGATTGAACTGTGACGCAGAATATTCTAGATTTATTCACAATTTTGTATATAAAGAGCAAATGCTTCAGCTAGTGGCATTCTACAACTGAATACGACCAAGAGAAATACAAACCTACACAAATGGACCTCAGGAACTTTTTTACCAGAAAGCGAGTGCATGCTGGGCCTAGTAGAGATTCTGAGGACGACGAAGATGTAATCCCCACATACGTAGACTAGTGATGCCTTGACTTCCACCAATTCCAAAGCATCAGTAGGTAGATCAGTGTGTTCCAAAGCGCAGAAGAGGAAACTCTACAAAGCCAGGCAGCTACAAGAAGGAGAGGGAGCAGAAATATGCTTGGGTGTACTGCGATGATCCTAAGCAGGGCATGTTCTGCAAGCTCTGCCAGAAGCGAGGAAATTCACTTTCTACAGCCAGGGGTGCATGGACCACTCGGGGAATTCAGGATTGGAATCACGCTCAGTGGCATAGGAACAGGGGGGGCCAGGGGGCCAGGGCCCCCCAAATTTTTTTAAATTAACGTTACAATGTAATTTTACCCTTCTGTGTATATAGCACTTGACTTTACCATAATTATGATTGGCATGCACTACCAAGACATGATGAGGTCATTTTATGATGTGGTTATGGCTTTCATTTACAGCTGGTCAGGTGCTCACATATCTCAATCTTCAAAAGATCAATGAAGATCTCACGTGCATGACCTTTGCATGATCTCATGCATGAGTGACCTTATAATTCATGCTTGACCTCATGTTCTAGACCAGGGATTCTCAACCAGGGGTAAATTTCCCTCCTGGGGGTAAAAAATGCCATGGCATGGGGTGCCATACCGAATAAGGAAAAAGGAATATAAGGCTTATAGACCTCTAAGCAGGTTGATGTATATCACTTACCTGAGCTTACTATTTCTCATTATTATTATTCACGTGATTGTTTTCATTGTTTTACTATGTCTGGGAAAGTTTTCATTGCTATTCAGCATAATGTCCCTTACTGGCATATCCATTCATGAAAAACTCATTACAAACCAAAATTTCTATTTACTATAGCTAGCTCATAGCTCAGAGAAAATAGCTAAGCTAGCTCACAATAGCTCAATAGTTCAGCTGCTGGAGATCAGAGAACAACCAAGATATGAACTATGGCTACTAGGTCTACAACTAATATACTACCTTTGACCTTGGTCTCAGGTAGTATATTAGTTGAATAGACCTAGTAGCCATAGTTTATATATTACATAATTATTTCTTTTCAGGTTTTGCCATGTCCAAGAAACATACATACCTGGATTCATATATACAATATGGCTTTGACTTTGTTGCTGTGGATGGTTTGGAGAAGCCTCAGTGTCTGCTGGGCTCAAAAGTTCTTCGAAATGGGTCACTGAAACCTTCAATACTGAAACAGCATCTGGAAGCTACGCATCCTGCCCATGCATCTAATGACTGTGCTAAATTTGAGGTAAAAAGAGCTAGGTTTAGGGCTGCAGGAACAATGCCTACACTTGGCTTCGTATCTAAGAAGAAACCAATGCTTGCAGCTTCCTACCATGTAGCGCAACGAATAGCAAAGGCAATGAAACCTCATGGCATTGCCGAGAAGCTGTGTCCTTAGACATGGTTGAACATGATTGTGTGTGGGAAGGAAGTGAAACAGAAGATTTAAGACATTCCTCTTTCTAATGACACAAATCGCTGTATTATTGAAATGTCTCAAGATATTTGTAAATAAGTTATTGAACAGATCAAATCTAGCCCCAGCAAAAATTTCTTTGCAACTTGATGTATCCAGTGATGTTGCAAATTTGTCACAACTTCTTGTTTTTGTCCGTTACATATGCGGAAAAGAATTTAAGCTTCTGTGAACATCTCCAACAAACCACCAAGGCTACTGATATAATGCAGAAAACACATCGAAAGGAACAATCTCACATGGAACATTGTTGGTTCAATCTGTACTGTTGGAGCCCCAGCCATGATGGGAGTGAGATCAGGCTTCACTGCACATGTGAAGCAAAAAGCACCCAATGTGCTAATAACACATTGTGTTCTTCACAGACATGCATTGGCTGCAAAAATGCTTCCTGAAAATCTGAAAATGGTTTTGCAGAAAGTTGCCAAGGCTGTTAATTTCATTCGTGCCCGAGCACTGAATCACCGTTTGTTCAAAGCTTTTTGTGATGAGATGGTTCTGAGCATTCGACTATTTGGCTTCATACCGAGGTGAGCTGGCTTTCATGTGGACTTATTCTTACTCATGTGTTTGAGCTCCATACTGAGGTAGAGATTTTTCTTCGTGACCGGGATTCAAAGCTGTGTGAAAACTTTGCTGATCCCAAGTTCATCGCCTGTTTAGGGTACCTCTCAGATATATTTACCCATCTTAACCAAATCAACACAAACAACTCCAGTTAGTAACCATTGTTGAAGCAGGTAAAAAGATGACAGCATTGCAGACAAAGCTGGACCTATGGGCATGAAGAGTTCATCAAAGTAACTTGGCAAATTTTCCAAACTTGCATGAGGTCATTAGTGAAAGACCTAGTGTGTTTGTTAACTGAGATAAATGAAGACATCACAGATCATTTGAAAATCTTGAAGGAAAACTTCACTGGCTACTTTTCAAAAGACATGATTCCTACAGAGAGATGGATAATAAGACCTTTTACCACTGAAGTCAGAAATGAAAGATGACGACCCAGCAAAAGTTGAGCTGATTGATCTTCAATCCTCTGCTAATCTTAGAGAAGAATTTGAAAAGGTTGGTGTTGATTTTTGGATAAAACTCACAGATTCATTCCCCAACTTCTTACTCAGCGTGCCTTCCAAGTGCTTCTTCCTTTTGTCACTACATACTTATGTGAATTATCAGGGTTCTCAACTTTAGTATATAGCAATGAAGACAAAGGCCAGGAATCGCGTGAAAATCGATGACGATATGAGAGTAGCGTTGTCATCAACAGCTCCTCGAATAAATAAACTGGTTGGACTCAATGAATCAACAGTGATAATGCTTCTGGTGTTTCTGTTTGATTTTTTTTTAGTGATACGAATGGACTATATAATTTCTTTCTTTATCAAAGCATATTAACTATATTTTATGCAAAACCTAGACAATAAATGTGTTTTCTTATCTTCTTACTTTTCTGTGCCTTTATGATGGCTATGCATTTTTTGTATGGGAGTAAGGGGGTAAAGTCGAAATAGATCAGACTGAGGGGGTAAATGATGGCGGAATGGTTGAGAATCCCTGTTCTAGACAGTGTATGCCACTGGTAAAGTCAAGTCATAGCGTTTCAATATGTCACAGAAGAAACTTGGAAGTTATTTTAAATTAGCTTCCCAATCTCAATCTCCTAACTTGGAATCTCAGGGAGACAAAGGTACAGTTGAACACAGCCAGCTAATTCTTTTGATAACAATCTGTCAAAATCTAGGTGCCACCTGTGAAGCTGATAGTGTTTCACGGAAGAAACTTGAAAGATCAGCTTCTCAATCTGAATGTCAAGATGACAGAGGTATTCTATGAATACACACAGCTTGCTAAATATTTTAATAAAATAAAATCTAGGTGGCACTTGTGACTCTGGTACTGAAGAATGTAATGGTTGAACCAGGCCCACATGACTGTCAGTGTCAATGTTGTATTGACTTGACCACTCTTAATCAACCATCTGATATTACAGAGTCAGTAACCTTCTACACTGATAAGAAAAGCGGCCATAAAAAATCACATTTAAGGCGAATACAACCATGTTGGTTTAAACTGTACCCCTGGATCACAGTTTGTACATCCAAACACAGAGTTTTCTGCGTACATTGTCATAACGCCAATTATCAAGGTTTATTGACCTTTCCTAACTATCAAAAATCAGCATTGATTACTGAAGGGTTTGCAAATTGGAAGAAAGCCCTTCAAAAGTTTAGGGTGCATGAGAGCAGCTGCATGCACAGAGAAGCTTTGCTAAAATTGGCTGCTTCCAATACTCAGACCCTAGGAGTTGGTGCAAAGTTAGCTACTCAGCATGCTACCAACCAAAAGCATCACAGATTTATGTTGATGAAACTTCTTACTAGCATTCAATATCTAGTACGACAGGGGCTTCCTCTTCGAGGGCACAAAGAAGATAATGACAACCAACTTTTGCTGCTCTAACTAAATATTGTGAGTGAAAACATGGATTCAAAAAAGGGAGTACATATCTCCTGATATAATTAATGAACTTATAAATATTATGGGCCAAAATGTTTTGAGAACAATACTGGCAGAAATTAAGACTGCTTTGTGGTTTGCTATTATAGCTACCGATGTTTCACATCATGAACAGATGTCTCTCTCAATTCGATGGGTGGATGATATTTATCACATCCATGAAGACACATAGGTCTTATTCAATTGCCAAATAATAAGGCAGAAACCATATTTAGTGCTATTAAAGATGTCTTAATCAGATGTTCATTGCCTATTTTGCAGTGCCATGGACAGGCTTTTGATGGTGCATCAAATATGAGTGGCATTCGAAATGGTGTACAAGCATTGGTTAAAAAGGAGACAAATCAAACGCTTTATGTTCACTGCTTGGCCCACAGTTTGAATTTGTGCTTAAAAGATGTCACCAAAAATTGCAAATTTATGAGAGATATCATGGGTTTTATTCATGATTTAGTTCAGTTAATAAGATTTTCTCCAAAGAGGCTATCTTTGTTTGATTCTTTAAGAAAAGCTGTAAGCATTAACACTGGAGAAATGTTGCCTTCATTAAGATTGCTTTGCCCAACTCGATGGACCATAAGACATACATCAATAGATAGTATCCTAAAGAATTATGAGATCTTACAATCTGCTTTAGAAGAGATTGAAAGTGGCAATGATGAGTATGCAGCAAAGGGTAGTGGACTTTTGACATCCATGCAGAAGTTCGATACTTTATTTGCTTTAAAACTTGCTTACCTGATTTTTTCGGCAGCTGAACAGCTTTCATGCAATCTCCAAGCAAAGGATACAACAGTTCAGGAAGCATTGCGTGGGGCTGATCTTCTTTGTTCACATTTAAACTCTATGAGAACTGAGGAAAAGATCAAGTTCAATACATTTTATGATCAAGTTCTCCAGGAGTCTGCCACTTTGACTGATGAGCCAGATCTTCCACGGGGAAGGAAACGTCCACGAAGATTTGATGATGGATCAAGCCCTCATATGTATCAATCCCCCAGAGATATGCATAGACATGCATATTTTGAAGTTCTTGAAGTAGTTGTTGGTGAGGTAAAAAGAAGGTTTGATCAGGCTGATCTCTATGTCATGAAAGATACAGAAACCATTTTACTAAAAGCTGCTAATGGTGAAAACTTCATAGTACCAGATGATATAAAGAAGTTTTTGAACAAAGATGTTGATCAAGACCAGTTGATGATTCACCTTTCAATGTTTCCTGATGCCATCAAAACTGCACGTTCGACTTGTGCTGTTACAAAAATAACAAGCATGCGAACTATTACAGATGCTATGAATCAATAAGAAATCTATAAAGGCATGCTGGGTGAAGTTGCTAAACTCTTAAAACTGTATTTCACTTGCCCAGTTACCTCTGCCACAGCAGGACATTCGTTTTCATCTTTACGTAGAATAAAAACATACTTGAGAAGTTCAATGACCCACTGCAGACTGAATAATTTGTTTTTATTATATATACATCAATCAAAAACTGATTCACTTGACTTACGAGGGATAGCGGAACAATTTATATCTGTGAACACAAGGAGGAAGGAACTATTTTGGATTTTTTTGGTAATAATTACATTGTATTCTTATATTGTAAAACATAGTCATTGCCAATTATATAATCACTAAAAAATCATCCACATATCTAGGTTACTAATGTGGGGCCCCCTAACCAAATGATCTTCCTACGCCACTGATGCTACTGAAGAACTCGAGGAACACACAGCCAGTCAAAATGGCACAGAGATGCTGTTATCCATGCTCGAATGGCAGAACAAAGAAAGGAGCAGAGTGTCCTACAACTGCAATGTTCAGCAGCTGCTAAGGAGGCTGAAGAAAGGAGAGCAAAGAACAGAAACATAGTGCTTAAGCTTTTGAGATCGATATATTTTCTTGCCAAAAATCGCCTGCCCTTTACAACCACATTTTATCCCCTGGTCTAGTTGCAAATTGCAAATGGAGATGAACTTCTCCAGCAACATGTCAAAGAGGGGCCACAAAATGCTCAGTACACATCCAAATTAATTTTCTGCAGTGATTCTTTTAGAGGCCATCAAGCTAATTGAGAGCTTAAAATCAAGCCCTTACTTTTCTGTGTTAGCTGATGAGTGTGTAGATATTAGTACTACAGAAGAGCTGTCCAACTGTTGTCGGTGGATTGTAAATGGAAAACCAGAGGACCACTTCCTTACAGTGCTCCACATATGTACTCAAGATTGCTACCATTTCAGATGCAATCAGCTCCTTCGTTGAGTCGAAGAACCTGGACTTCGTAAACTAATAGGCCAAGGTTATAATGGGGCAGCCACCTTTGCCGGAGAATGCAATCGAGTTCAAAAAAGGATGCAAACTCTAGCTACACATTCCTTTTACATCCACTGTGCCTGCCACAGGCTTCAACTAGCAAGCATGCAAGCTGCTAACAGTGTTCCAGAGATCAAGAAGATGTTTGGAACTATGGGAAATATATGGAAGCTCTTCTTCTACTCACCCAAGAAAGCAGAAACTCTCAAAGCAGTCCAGTCTGTCCTCAAACTACCTGAGCTTAAGATTGTGAAGCCTAGTGATACCAGATGGCTCTCACACGAACGCTGTGTATGGGCTATTTACCGAGAGCTTCCTTCCCTTATCGTCACCCTACAACAGCTGTATGAGACATCAGATGATGCTGAAGCATACGGTATTGGTGCTCTCCATGCTACTTACACTGGAGTGGCTAGTATTGTGTTCCTGTAGAAGTTCTGGATATCCTGGCAAGGATGAATGTTTCGATGCAAAGAAAGTTACTCGATTTGAGCAGGTTACCGGTACTTTTGAAAATCATGACGGATCAACTTGAGCATCTAAAGGACGAAAGAAGTGAGTGGTTTGGTTCAGTCGAGTCTGAAATATCTCTGTTGAAGGAAAAACATGATATAACACTCAGCACACATGGATCTGCACGAAGCCGTTGGTCTTCTATCACAACCACAGCCGAGTATCGAACTCTAGTTGCAATTCCATACGTCGATTCCCTTCTTCTAAATATTAAGAGTCGATTTACTGATAAAGCTGTGAAGATTTTTACTGCCATGTCCATATTCAGTCCCTCCCTACTACCCGCTGAAGCATTTGCAGCGAGCAAATCAAGATTCTTGCCAAGTTCTATGGAAAAGAAGCAGAGATTGAGTATGCGGGGACGACTTACACCTCACCTCCATTGTTTGATGGCGATGAGCTTCTTTTAGAGTGGAAGGTATTTAGATGGGCTTTGCTAGTGGAGAAAAAGGCAATAATGGAACGTAAAGAAGAGTCGGAATCTCCTAGCATGCAAGAAATCCTGGACGAGATGAACAAGTCACATATGTACGAAGAAATTTTCCCTGAGACGTGGATGCTATTGAACATTACAATGGCACTTCCTGTTGGCACAGCAACAGTGCGTCCCTTTAGTCAAATGAAATTGATTAAAACTCGCCTATGCAGTCGTCTATCTGACTCGAACCTAGAACATTTAATGAACATTAGTATAGAGGGTCCACCAATGTGGACTTAATTGCAATTCTCGACATTTTTAAACAGAAAAATAGACGCATTTTACTTTAATTTAGTACTACTGAAATCACTGTATTGTAATTTTCACCATACATTATTGTATATCTTCGCTTATATATTAATTTCATTGTTCACGCATAATTATTACAATTTTATTACTGTTGATCATCTTTGAATTTGCTATTGCATCTACGTTCCCTTCTCTGTACTGCTCTTTTTCCCCGTTACTGTAATTTATTACATAAGAAATTTCACTAATAAAACTTTTATTGTTAAAATTCTTGGGGGGAGGAGGGGGGGGGGGAGAAGTCATTTTTGGGGGGGGGGGATATCCCAGGGCTTCCCCCCTGTATGAAACCCTGCCAGTCGTATCGGGATGCTAACAGTTCAGAAATCCTGTAAGCACCGAGTGTAGTCCTCTCACGCAAGCTCTCATCTTTTGTCAACATTCCAAAAATTACTTCCATGGCCTCATCAATGGGAACATTGGTAAAAAGAGAGGAAACATCAAAACTGACCAGATACTCATCCTGAGCCAAACATTCACCTTGAATACGCTAGATAAATTGCCCACAATCCTTCACATATGTACTTGTATTTACAGCTAGAGGTGATATCAAATGTGTTATGAACTTGGAAAGATTATACGACAGTGATTGTATACAAAACCTCAGGTTTATTTATCTTAGCGAGCCCATAAATCAGTGGTGGTCTACTTCCAGTAGTCCTAATTCTATTGTATAATGCAAATGTTATTTCTCCCGTCTTCTTCATATTCTTTAACACACAATTCACCGAGCTTTCCTATTTCATATCTTTTGGTTTTTAGCATTCCTGTCAGCTTTGATTCTTTGTCATAATTCTCCTTATACATATTCTATATCATATTTATTTATTTATGTTTAATTTGTTATTATATTTATTATTAATTTTGTTTATTTATTTATTACTGCATATTCAATTTATTTATTATTACATTCTTTGTTATTTTTTGTTTTTGTTTTTAATTATTACTATTTTTGTCCTAATTATTATTATTATTATTATTATTATATGTATTATTATTATTATTATTATTATTATTATTATTATTGTTATTATTATTATTATTATTATTATTATTATTATTATATTATTATTATTATTATTATTATTATTATTATTATTATTATTATATTATTATTATTATTATTATTAATATTATTATTATTATTATTATTATTATTATTATTATTATTATTATTATTATTATTATTATTATTATTATTATTATTATTATTATTATTATTAGTATTAGTATTATTAGTAGTAGTAGTATTATTATTATTATTATTATTATTATTATTATTATTATTATTATTATTATTATTATTATTATTATTATTATTATTACATGTATTATTATTATTATTATTATTATTATTATTATTATTATTATTATTATTATTATTATTATTATTATTATTATTATTATTATTATTATTATTATTATTATTATTATTATTATTATTATTATTATCATCATCATCATCAGCAGCAGCAGCAGCAGCAGCATCACCATCACCATCACCATCATCATCATCATCATCATCATCATCATCATCATCATCATCATCATCACCATCATCATCACATCATTATTATTATTATTATTACTATTATTATCACCAATGAACTCTCAGTTGACATAAAATCACCTTCTAAATAATCAACTTCAAATATTATTATTGTTGTTGTTGTTATTATTATTGTTGTTGTTATTATTATTATTTGTTTGTTATTATTATTATTATTATTTTATTTTTTTAATTATTATTTTTTTATTGTTTTTTGTTGTTGTTGTTTTTTGTATATAAATCCAGTTCATCTGAAAGCTCTTGCATTGCTCTGTATTTTGAACTATCACTTTTCCAATCCAACTATTTCCTGATGAGATATAGTCTAGTCTGTGTGGTCACCTGACTGCAAAAATTAAATTAGGATAATGGGGTAAATTTAAAAAATTAAGTGTGTTATTCATAAGTTGTGTCTGTAGATATATTCAGTTCCTGTTATATATATGGTTGGGGTGCAAGAGTGTCTATAGTGACCTTTGTGGTTTTCCCCATATTTCATCCATAGTATATAATTATTGTAATAATATCACTATTGTAAAATCAGCACACTGAATGGGTTACCTTTTCAGACCAAAATATTTGAAGTATTAAGAATTAACCACACGCACACACACACACACGCACGCACGCACGCACACACGCACACACACAAGAATGTCTACTCCCTCGTTCAGATAGCTTGGCAACCGTTTCCATTCTTGATATTTACTTAGTATCCGTCTTGGACATTAATTAGTCTTCAACGCAGCCCTATTTCCTGCTGAAGTAGTTAACGATGTTCGAGTCCCATAGAAAGGAGCGATTGGATAAAGATAGTCGTAGCGTCTTACATCTTGGAGGGCGGTAAAATTTAAACCATGAAGATTGTGACTATCTGTGCTCCTATTGTAGTCGCAGTCTTTCTGTTAATAACAGTTTGCTGTTTGGTAGATATTGTTTCTCGCAGCAGCTCTACTTGGGTACACAGATTTCTTGGTAAAGATAATGTGTATTCTGCCGTCCTGTTCGTAGAAGATCCTGTCACAATTGAGAGTAAAGAAACTAACACTAATCCTGGCTGCATTTCCAGGAAACTGGATGACTATAAACCCAATAACAAGGGAATTTCACATCACCATCCTCCAATTATACATTATGCCTAGCTAGCCAAGTCTGGAAAAGCAGTGAGTCTTAGTTTCAGGGATTATATGTCTATGATGTCGGCTTACAAGTTCTTAAAGCCTAAGAGGATCCTCGTTCATGCTTATGGAGACATAGTGGGAAAATACTGGAGCCTCACAAAGATGTGGAAGGGCACTTTCGTGGAAGTCAAGCAAGTACTGCCTTTGACTAGCATTGGAGGAAAACCTGTTAAGTATATTGCTCATGAGGCCGACTATATTAGGTTACTGGCCCTTGTGAAGTATGGCGGAATCATAACAGACTTTGATGTCATTGTTATTAATGGAACAAAGCTAAAAGAAATGCAGGACTTATCGGAATGCATCATCTCCAAAGAAGAAGACTATCTGAACATCGGCTTTATGTCTTGCGTTAGAAACTCTTCATATATTCAGCGATGGATAGAGAGTTACCACTCGGATTTCAAACCCAACTCTTACCTCTATAACTCAGCATTCAAGCCCAAATCTATGCTCAAGGATAGAAGTTATTGTTGCAACTGCTACGTGGAGGACACAATTTGCTTTCCTAGTAACACAAAAGAAGGCAACATGAAATGGTTGAGACAGAATGGGGTGCAGTGGAAGAGTAAACCTGCTGCCCACTACTTTGTGAAGTCTGGCTTCACTTTTGATGATAACAGATTATTGAAAGAAAAACACTCTCTTAGTGAAATGTTGCAGTATGTAAACAATGCACCATATCCTCAATAATTTCCTGCCTCAACTTCTACAGATTATCTCACTCGTACGTGCATTATGTACACCAGCAAACTGATCAAGTGAATTACAGACAAAACATTTATATTGTCAAGTTGTGTAAAGGATGCAGATGTGTTGACAAAACTGATTTATGTGGTATTTGAAAACTGTTAAAAGTGAGCTATTATTAGAAACCTCTCAATCATAATTAATTACGGCAGTGTGAAGTCTTGTTGTTCTAGTGAGGTAGCTTCTAGGGTAACTTTCCTGAGTAGTCGTTTTTCCATAGTGGAAAACTGTCCTCAGTGATTTTCCGGTAATGCTGACATGAGAGAGCTGGTGTACATAGAAAAATGAATTTTCTAAACATGAGATGTCTGTCAATTGCACAATGGTAAACTAGGAATGTTTGCATGTTGTCAATGTTATTGAGCTTTCTGTTGTTGTTTTTTGTGCATGCGTGCATGTGTGTATGTGTGTGTGTATGTGTGTGTGTGTGCCTCTCTCTGTAGGTTCAGATTAGTCTATTATAAGACTTATAATTTTACTGTGTCCACTGATTCCTGGACTATTTCCAAGACCATGAATGTCCAGAATTACAAAATTGTTGCCTATCTTAATTGTAGCTGTGACGCCCACATATGGCTGGAAACAGGAATATCTCCATGTTTGATATACTTGGGGGCTGAGTTTAATGAAGGGCATGTTGTCATGCTGCTATCTTCAGTGGTTCTTGTTGAGATGATCCCAAAGCTTTACTCGTGTTGTATATAGCTGGCAGCCATCTATTGGAGAGTAGTACATACTATAATGGAAATTGTTAGGGAAAGAAAAGCTTATTATTTCAGGTATGTTTCTCCTTTCAGGTAAAGGGTTTTATGAGGCTTAATTCTATCTAGTTCTAAGGATGGGACTAGTTGAAGTTAGCACCTTTAGCAGGTGCCTCTGTTTGGTTACCCAGAAATTCTTGTTTGGAGATCTTGCTAAAATTGTACTCTTGTTGTTGCTGTGGCTGGATTTTGGGGAGTGATTGAAATTTTGGGAGAGTGACTATTGCACATGATTTATGGAATGCACAATCCAATCTAAGAATATTCTTAGAATGTGCGACGTTCTACAGAGTGCCGGACTTTCTATGGAGGGCACACCTTTGTAATTGTGCAATCTAAGAATTGTTCTGTGCCATCCATAGGTTAATGGTGCATTCATTATACAACGAGTATCTTCATAATTGTGCAAATGAAGCTGTCAGATAATTGTTCCACAACAGACCTGACTTCAACAAAGTGGTACAGGAAGAATGAAAGAGAAATAATGGTACAGTAATTAAGTACTAAACAGAATGAAACAAGTTCGCATTGGTACATAAGCACATGGAAGATATGAAGCCTCTTTGCTGTCATCTAATCCTTCATTGGCACATGGAACATGACACCAAGCCTCTTTGCTGTCATCTAATGCTGCATTGGCACATAAGCACATGGAACATGACACCAAGCCTCTTTGCTGTCATCTAATGCTGCATTGGCACATAAGCACATGGAACATGACACCAAGCCTCTTTGCTGTCATCTAATGCTGCATTGGTACATCAACACATGGAACATGACACCAAACCTCACATTCTGAACACTGTACCATGTTACTCTCCCTTCTCTAAACATGTATGCAAATGTTTCCTCATTGCTCCTTTATCAGACTGCTACAGTATGAAATAGTCATGGATACTATAAGTATCAGATGCAACCATCCTTGACAAAAATCTTTTAATCCTCATCTAGCTTGCATTGAAAATTACCTAACTTCAGGGGGAACGATAAATGTTATAAAAACTTGTGGTTCCGACTTTAGAGCTCCATAGATTCTGAACACTTCACTCTGTGAACTTGATGTATAGATTTCTCTGTGTGTTCTCTTTTGATAATAAAAACTGTTGCTAACCATGCCGAAGGTGCAGGCAGTTAAAGTTTGGGACCTCCAAACCTGCATGTCCAAGTATTGTGCAGTTCTAGCTCCTAATTGTAAAATTCAAGACAGTTGAAATTAGTCCCAGTGGCTAGAGGAAGCACTCTTCTATACAAAAAGTGTTTTCATTAGGTGCTAAAACATGAATAGTTGTTCACATGCATCGGTGGAAACCTCTTATGTTTTAATGCCTAATGATAACACTCATTGTTTAGAGTAGAGCTTCCTCTAGCTGCTGGTACTGTACTAATTTTAACTGTCTTGCATTTACCAATTAGGAGCTACTGCAGAAAACTTGGGCATGCAGGTGGGTTTTGAGGTCCCCAATATATTGCCTGTAACTTAGGCATCATTTTATCTATGTAACAGCTTTTAGGAGCACATAGATAGAGTTATTGTATGAGCAAGTTAATAGAGTAAAGTGTGTAGAATTTATGGAGCTCTGAATTCAGAACCACAATTTTTATTACACTTTGTAAAAATGGTATCGTCCCCTTCATCTCTTCATCTTGATGAATAAACTCCTCCATAATGTGTGTGGTGTTCACTCCAGGAAAGATGCTGCACATCTACTCGCTCATATGTGTTGCTTTCATGGTGCCATGAATAGTTGTATTTAGTTGATCTAACAGTTTGGTGTAGCTTTAAAATTCCACTCTTTCTAGAAATCAGGCCAACCTATTGAGTGAGTTGCACAATCTATGAATTCGTGCAAATCTATAGATTGCCACTCAATCTATAGATTGAGCAAATTTACAGATTAAGCATAATCTATATACATGCATGATCTATAAATTTGCATTTTTTACAGGACAACGATCTGATAGTTGGATTGACAAGATACTAAAATAGTAACTAGTAGAAGAGCTATAGGACTAATAATTTACTATTCTTGCGCAAGAAAAATAGCCTTTATTAAAAGAATTGGTGGGATGTTCTTGCTTTTTTGGCCTTTCACTTTAGGCACGACATTTATTGACAAAAGATTTTTAACTTCTTCTTAGACTTTTCCATCATGGTAAATTGTAGTCCATGTCTTGGTTTCTTCGCAAGAATTCCACTTCTTCCAAGCTGCCTTATTGAGAATACATATTTCTTCAAATCTTTGTTACAGATGTGGCCTTTCTTTTGGGGGTATATATTTTGAGAGCACAGTTTCTGTTAAGTTGGGACACAGCTATTATCACTTTGGCAATAGTATATCGGCATTGTTTAGAGCGACTTGAGTCTTGTTGTACTACTCAAATTTAGACAAAGTCTTTCATCAGGGATAGTAACATTTGGGGGCTGTATGTTAAGAGAGATGCGAAGGGGTAGATGGTCAGGAGATTCAGAGAAGGGTGATCAATAGTGAGATGTGATTTGGCTGCTGAGTATAAAAAAATAGTCCACAGTGGCAATGTGCAAGGCCAATTCATCATGGAGATGGTTGAGTCAACTCAGCTATATGTTATTTCTCTGTGTCGAATTATGTCAGGTCCACATTTCCATAATAATGTACATATCATATCTGATGCCATCTTGGAGTCTGATGTTGGCATTGAAGTCTCCCATGACTAGTACCAGCCCCAATCCCTGAAAGGAAAAGATTATATTTTCCAGTTGGTCGGTTCATGTGCCAATGGTTAGTCAGATGTACAGAGATAGACAACAATAATGGTTAGTGAGACCAAATGTTAACAGAAATCTTTATGGCAGTGATATGATCTGAAGGATACCAGAGGTAGAAGAGACAGGGGGATATGATTTCCAGAGAAAAAACCACCATCACAACTGTGTTTGATATTTGACAAATAGTTATGCATAAAGAGCATGCAAAGGCACATCAAATAAAACAGCTGAGTACTTTGTGATTTATTGCGATGGTGGCTTCTAACGATGTTTAAACAACTTCATAGATGAATTCCGAGCTTGCCATCAGTGGAGGTGTGGTCCTTAGTCAGAAGATATCATCCCGGACAAATTAATAGGCCTAGCCTTGTTAAATAAACATTCACATGTTGAGGCCATGAGTCTTAGGGGAGAATCGAACCTTTTGTGGGGTTTTTTTTAAACGTGTCATAACTATTGAATGCTTAATCCATTTCCAAAGATTATTGTCTCAAAATGTAGCTCATTCTAGGTGCTTTCCAATGACATAAGAATAATGGTGTTGCAATAAACTAGGACTGAAACATGGGGGAAACCACAAAGGTCCTTTAAAATGTTTAGATGCGCTCCTGCACCCGAACCACAGGTCTTCTATTTATGGTGATATTAGAGTGATCACAGATACGTGTTTTGAATAGTTTGTTTGATTTATTTTATTTTATTCCCCCCAACTTCATTTTTATGCATCAGACTGACTATATCTCATCAGAAAATGACTGGATTGGTTATAAATGTATTGAAACCAAGGAGTAATGCAAGAGCTTTCATAATATATAAAAATTATTTACTACAGACAAAAATTGAATGAGTTACATGGTATCATGAGATGTCACTACATGAAAATTACATTTCATAATAAATCAGTTTGAAAAGTACAACAATAAAATAACATGAAAATATTGATGAAAGAGTTATTTTATTTTATGATAAATTGACTATATGAATTTCAGTTTGGGGTTCAGCACTGTAAGTACAAGCATCATCATCACCCCAAACAGAACACAACAGACATGCTGGGTGTGTTGTGAGTAAGAGTTGCCAGTCACTGGAGGGGGCAAATCTGGAGCTGCAGACAATGTGGCAAGTCCTGTCCTCCCCTTTCCCATTAACCTAGCTCCGAACACTGATTTGCTGTTCAAACCCTTAGCCTCACTGCTGCATGGATCAGTAATGTTATACTTCCAGCTACACCCATTACAGTCCAGAGACAACATTGTGACTAACCCTCTTCGGTTACCTACACCTTCAGAAAAACTAACACTTGAATTGCAGGTTGGACATCTCACAAAGTCAGCAATGTGGGACAAGGTAGAAATGCTGACAATGCGATTGCCTGTACCCATACAATTATCTTCATCGAGTAGCTTGGCTTTACCAGCCCCACTAGCAACCTTTTTCAATTTACGTTGACTAGCAGTCTGAGAGTGCATGGTAACAGGAACAGATTCCACAGAGGTTGAAACAGATTCCACAGCAGTCTGCCTCAAAATTGGAGCAGATTCCCTACGAATCTGCCCCAGTCTTGATGCAGACTCTCCAACAATCTGTCCCAAGATAGAAGCAGACTCTCCAGCAATCTGCCCCACTCTTGAAGCAGATTCACCAGCAATCTGTCCCAAGGTTGAAGAAGACTCCCTAGAAATCTCCCCCACGCTTGAAGCAGACTCTCCAGTAATCTGCCCCACGCTTGAAGCAGACTCCCCAGCAATCTGCCTCATGCTTGACACAGGCTCCCCAGCAGCCTGCCCCAAACCAACAAGTTCAACGCTCGCATGCAAAGGTCAGCCTGAACAACAGACTGACCTGTTCTAGCTGGTACTCGGGGAGGACCTACTACGGACTCGCTACTAGTCCGAACCGGAGGGTTTGACGGTGAAGAAGAGCCAGCATCACTCGTGTCTTCAGCTTCTCTTCTCATCTTCTTCACCGGTCGTACCCCAGGGAAGACTTTGGGTCTCTTCTTCCGACGACAACTGGAACGATGCATGATAATAGCTTTAGGATCGCATAGAATCACACAGAATTTCGATCAAAGTTGAGAACTGAGAAAGAACAACGTGGCGTGCGCAGGAGCAGACCTTTATACCCCCCTTTGCGCACGGAAATGACGGAATAAGTACTGAGCGATATTTTAGCCAAGTTTCAAGTCTTGGCCATGAACGGTTGTTATATTATTATGAACGATCCAACTTACTGCGTTTATTCAGGCTTCTTCTTGTTCATCGCGCAGAGTTGTGCAATGAAATGGGAGGATAAAAAGTATCATAACTCAAGAATGGTTGACAATAAAATGTTGAAACTTGAAATGCAGCTACATGTAGTTTAATAGTGAAGGTATAGAATGATGGGAAAGAAGGGAAAAAAGGGGGGGAAAGTGAAAAATGGTCTACTCCAATTCGACTCCCTCCTTAAAGTACTTTTGTAGCCTTGGAGTAGTACTTTAAAAAATGTTTCTAAATGCTCACAGTCAAAACTATACATCACTAATGACCTCCTCACTATATTTACTAGTAAGTCAAATACGTTTCCTTCAGTTCCAAGACTGGTAAGGCTATTGACAAGAATGTTACTGCACACACCAGAATAAACTAGGGTACATATCGGATAGGCACTGCTCATCCTTCTTCCACTGATAAGATAGAACTTCATTGGGACTGCCAGTAGTGTGGACTTGCCGTCATCAGCAACTTCTGTGGTTTTTGTATAATAGTCTATCCTCATATGAGAACCTGATCCTAGTGTCTTTGCTACTATTGTTTGTATCAAGTAGGCATCACTAGCAGACTGATTGGTGCCGAGCACAGCTGCAGTTGTGTTATCACACTGTAACATATAGGCATTACTAGCAGACTGACTAGTAACCTAGCACAGCCGTAATGTTCCCACATTGTGTCATGTAGGTATCACTAGCAGACTGACTGGTACCAAGCACAGCTGCAGTGTTCCCATGGTGGATGCCAATGGAAATTCTCTGAAGGAGAAAATGATGGGAATGTAGTTGGTGGACTTTTATGCCTTCCAACTCCCGAAAGAACAGAGATGCCTCCATTCACAATTGGGACCAAAAATGGGTACTAGCAATATTGACTTACTTTTCCTTCTTCAAGACTCAGCTCTGTTTGCCACTACACCAGGACCTTGAGACAGGAGGTTGGCATAGGAAGGGGAAAAGGTGTCCACACAGGTATATATCATCCCACACAAGAATATGGCCATTCTTGCAGGGGACACAATGGAAGCCCTATCAGTCCACTTGCCATCCAAGCAAGAAATACCTGAAGGTTTCAGGTGAAAGGGAATATTTATTAAAGCACGAGATCTGTGCAATGTCATTAATAGCTGCATGCCTCGAAAAACACTTTTCCGACAGAGACCATGACTGGCAAAATGATTCCCCCAGGATCCATACTGCAGACAACTGTGCGGATGACAGAGAAGAACACCCAAACACAGACCTGCCAGTAACCACCATGATCACATCATCATCATTTAGAGGCCTAAAGATGACATGGGGAGGGTATGGATCCAAGCCCCCGACTCTTTCCTAAGCTGCTGAATACTTACCCGGGTAGTAGCCGAGTTCAGAAGGGGGAGGCCTGAACATGGAGACCAGACCAGGCTTTCTGTTGGGAAGATGTGGGAACAGATCACAGCTGTGATCTCCAAATTTCCAAACCATCAAATGCACGGTTTATTATTATTTATTATTACTATTATTATTATTACTAACACCTGTTCTTAATTACCTTGTTAATTTACTCAAGTAGATAAACATAACTTGAATTAAAAAATTTAAAAAGGGTTAAACTTTCACATTATATACAATCAATAGCAATGGATTGCCAAAACAAGCATACTAAATGCATTTTGTCATCATTTATTTGTCAAAAAACAAAAAATTGTTATATATTTTGAAGGAAAATTATGTACCAACTAACACAAAATATTAATCTGCTTCATAATGATATTCATAATGATATTCATTCTGCTAATTAAAAATATATATGTTATTTCAACACAGAAAAAGAGTTTACCTAATTTTGGAAATCTATCTAATTTATACAATATAGACAAAATATCAGAATCATGCTATATACTCTACTCCAATTTAAACTGTTAATTTAACACAAAAACTTGGTTTACACAATACAGTACTGCGACATTGAATTGTTGAACGAAGTAAAAATATCAAGATAACCAGGTTTGAATTGTATGCAGGTTATAAAATCATGGACCAAAATTATGCCAATAAAAGAATTACGTTTCATAATGACATTGTTACAATAAAACGTCACTTTTGTTTAATACAGAACTAGTATATATGCGCATATTATGACAAGTAAAGGTGTCAAAGTAACCAGATCATGATCCCTAGCCTTGTTAAATTAATATTCACATGTGGAGGCCATGAATCTTAAGGTTTTTGTAGCCTTGGAGTACTACTTTTTAAAAAAATTCTAAATGCTCACAGTCAAAACTATACATCAATAATGACCTCTTCACTATATTTACTAGTAAGTCAAGTATGTTTCCTTCAGTTCCAAGACTGGTAAGGCTATTGACAAGAATGTTACTGCACACACCAGAATAATAGGCACTGCTCATCCTTCTTCCACTGATAAGATAGAACTTCATTGGGAGAATTCCAGTAGTGTGGACTTGCCGTCATCAGCAACTTCTGTGGTTTTTGTATAATAGTCTATCCTCATATGAGAACCTGATCCTAGTGTCTTTGCTACTATTGTTTGTATCAAGCAGGCATCACTAGCAGACTGATTGGTGCCGAGCAACAGCTGCAGTTGTGTTACCACACTGTAACATATAGGCATCACTAGCAGACTGACTGGTACACCAAGCATAGCTGCAGTGTTCCCATGATGGATGGAAATGGAAATTCTCTGAAGGAGAAAATGATGGCAACATGGTTCGTGGAATTTTACACCTACCATGAAGGAACAGAGAGATGCCTCCACTCACAACATTACAGTGGATTTTATCACAATTGGGACCAAAAATGGGTACTAGCAATATTGACTTACTTTTCCTTCTTCAAGGACTCAGCTCTGTTTGCCACTACACCAGGACCTTGAGACAGGAGGTTTGCATAGGAAGGGGAAAAGGTGTCCACACAGGTATATATCATCCCACACAAGAATATGGCCATTCTTGCAGGGGACACAATGGAAGCCTCATCAGTCCACTTGCCATCCAAGTAAGAAATACCTGAAGGTTTCAGGTGAAAGGGAATATTTATTAAAGCAAGAGATCTGTGATCAATGTCATTAATAGCTGCATGCCTCGAAAAGCACTTTTCCGACAGAGACCATGACTGGCAAAATAATTCCTCCAGGATCCATACTGCAGAGACAACTGTGGGGATGACAGAGAAGAACACCCAAACACAGACCTGCCAGTAACTACCATGATCACATCATCGCCAATTAGAGGCCTAAAGATGACATGGGGAGGGTATGGATCCAAGCCCCTGCCTGACTCCTTCCTAAGCTGCTGAATACTTACCCGGGTAGTAGGATCCACAGCTGAGTTCAGAAGGGGAGGCCTGAACATGGAGACCAGACCAGGCTTTCTGTTGGGAAGATGTGGGAACAGATCACAGCTGTGATCTCCAAATTTCCAAACCATCAAATGCAGGGTTTATTATTTATTTATTATGACTATTATTATTATTTACCTTGTTAATTACTCAAGTAGATAAACATAACTTGAATTAAAAAATTAAAAAAGGGTTAAACTTTCACATTATATACAATCAATAGCAATGGCTTGCCAAAACAAGCATACTAAATGCATTTTGTCATCATTTATTTGTCAAAAAACCAAAAATTGTGAAGGAAAACAATGCTTCATAATGATATTCATTCTGCTAATTAAAACAAATATATGTTAATTCAACACAGAAAAAGAGTTTACCTAATTTTGGAAATCTATCTAATTTATATATAGACAAAATATCAGAATCATGCTATCTACTCCACTCTGCCGATTTAAACTGTTAATTTAACACAAAAACTTGGTTTACACAATACTGTAACATTGAATTGTTGAACGAAGTAAAAATATCAAGATAACCAGGTTTGAAATGTATGCAGGTTATAATATCATGGACCAAAATTATGCCAATAAAAGAATTACGTTTCATAATGACATTGTTACAATAAAAAGTCACTTTTGTTTAATGCAGAACTAGTATGCGCATATTATGACAAGTAAAGGTGTCAAAGTAACCAGATCATGATCATTTTCTTATATTGAAATCTATGGAGGTTATGATAACATGGGTAAGATCTGTTTCATAACTTTAAATGCTAATTTTACACAGAAACTTGGTTTATACAATATTATGATATTCAATTACAAAAAGCACTGGGCAAGAATAACAAGCACCAGCCCAAAAACCATTTGTATCAGTGTCGGTAATATAACTTACCACTAAGACACTGTTCACTTTCTTTGCAAGCAATGTTGTTACAATGAGGAAGCAGATTTCCATGAAAAGTTATT